>KK120612.1:693797-704270 GCA_000611955.2 Stegodyphus mimosarum | reverse complement strand
TTATGTATAAGATAATTTATCTTATATATATTATAATTTATCTTATATATATTTAATTATAAGATAAAAAATCCGTAAATCAGCTTTATAATTTAATTTAATAATGGTATCTTAATTTTCTTATTTTTAATTTGGTTATTTCCTCTTTATTCAGAAAATAATAATAACGTTTCCGGACTACATCATTTCTAGATTAATCTACGCCGCGAAGCTTGCGATACGCTGATGAAGTAGTTATTTCGAAACCTAAACTTTTGAGAACTGAAACCTTGTAAACCAAAACCTTCCTTTTTGGTGATCTGCCATACTGGATAAACGCTTACGCCTCTTGTATATCTTTCTGCTTAGACGCCATTTCATTTTCACCATGTTCTCTTCCTATCCCAACAGTATTCATAAATGTAAATGTGTATAGACTTTAGTTTTTTTTTATGCAAGAGACGTGAATAATGAGCGATAGCCTCGGCCGAACTTGAACCTCGGACCTCACGAATACGCGCTGAGTGTACTGACTATTACACCACGAAGGCATAATAAGAAGGCAGGAGAAATACCTTGTAAATGTTCTGAAAATAAGCTGATTAGAGTGTCAAGTGAACTGTGGCTACAAATGAGAATTTAGTTAAAAATGGAATTAAAACGGCCTCAATAAAAAATTTCTTATTCATTTGGATCTCAATTTTCAATATTCTATGCAGCCAGTATTCTTCCGCTTCAATATAGATATACGTTCTACGTCTAACAACATTGCTACGTCTTCCTCTCTTTTTTAACTCATATATATACACTGCTGGCCACCGTCAATGCAACACCATGAAGGAAGCATGCAAATAATCTAAAATTTACAACATGCATTAGCGGAGGTGAGATATGCAAATGATTAGAATTTCAGCGCAGACGCACATCACGCGCGCCTGTGGCGCCACTTCAAAGGGCTATTTAAGGCTTGGAGTTTTCGACGATTTCAAGCTCGTCAATTGTGTTTTTCTTGCTTTTTTTTCCGAAAAAACGATCCATTATGCCTCGTAGTAAGCAGTGATCATCATTTGATCAAGTATCCGAGTTCGTCAGAGGAAGAATAGTGGCCTACCGAGAGTGTGGATTATCTTTCAGGGAATCCGGTAGTCGTGTTGGACGAAACTAAACAACTGTAATGGGAATATGTGAGCGTTGGATGCAGGAAGGTACGACGGACCGACGTGTTCGATCGCATCCACCTCAGTACACCACTTCACGTGATGACAGGAACATTGTGCGCATGGCAGTAACGGATCACTCAGTCACATCACGAACCATAGCACCGCACATTCATTCTGTAACGCATCATCCAGTGTCTGCTGCTAGTACCATTCGACGCCGTTTACGTCTGTCCGTAAGACGTCTATTGCTTCGTCTATCCTTAACGCAGAACCACAGACGTCTCCGCCGCCAATGGTGCGATGAAAGAAGGATGTGGACGGCAGAATGGAATGAAATTCTCTTTACTGACGACTCAAGCGTCTGTCTGCAACACCACGATGGTCGGATTCGAGTCTGGAGACACCGTGGAGAAAGGATGCTGAACAGCTGCGTTATGCACCGCCACACTGGTCCTGCACCGGATATTATGGTATGGGGAGGTATTGGATATCGCTCTCGCACTCCTCTAGTACGCATTGTCGGTACTTTAAACAGCCAGCGCTACATCTCCGAGATGTTGGAGTCATTTGTCCTTCCTTACCTTCAGGGCTTGCCCACAGCCATATTTCAACAGGATAATGCGCGACTACACGTGGCACGCATTGTCCAAGGGTTCTTCGTCAATCGCCAGATTGAATTGCTTCCCTGGCCAGCTCGCTCTCCGGATCTTTCGCCGATAAAATACATGGGGCCCATGGTTGCTGAGCGATTGACCCAGATTACATCCGAAGCTGCAACACCAGATCAACTTTGGCAACGTGTGGAAGCTGCTTGGTCTGCTGTACCCCAAGAACACATCCAAAGTCTCTTTGAATCAATACCGAGGCGTGTGGCAGCGGTGATCTCCAACAATAACGGCTACTCTGGCTACTGATTCTGGAAGGAACCACACTTCACAGAAGTCTATAAATTTAATCATTTGATACTTGATCAACATGTTACCTACTAAATAAATTTTGTTGTGATATCTCTTGTCTTTCTTGGTGTTGCAATTGAGTAGCCAGCAGTGTATATATGCTAAAAATAAAAATATAAACTTTCTTAAGTAGAAAACTACGCTTTACTATAACCCTTTTAGTTCCATCACTTAATACTCGCACTTCCAGCCATTTGGTTTTAAAATTTTGCAGGCAAGTTAGTTAATTTTAACTTACTAGTTTGATCTTTGAATTTCTAATTTAATTACTTGTTTAACTGTAAAATAAGGATTACGTATTTTTTTATCTTCTTAAGATTTCTAATTACTTTTTAATGTTCTTAAATGCATATTTTTGGTTTTACTTTTGTTTTTGTGTTTGAAATTGAGAGTGAAGGGGATGTGCCTTCTAAAGTAAGCATCCCGTTCAGTTTAATTGTGTTCTTAGTGAGAAACTTTAATGTTAAAGATTATTTATTATGTATTTTAACAGGATTCTTTGGGCTTAAATTGACTAATTTCTTTATTTTGATTTGTGACTTATGATTTGGATTAGCAAAAAAATTGATGCTTACTTAGAAGTAAGACGGAATACTCTCTCTTAACTTAGTTCTTGTTTATTATTGATGGTAGATTGGTTTATCCCCTTGATAAGCCGATTAATCTGCGATCAATGATAATAGCTACTTTTTCAATGTCTAAAATTTTTGCCTTTGATTTTGGTATTTTTGCGATTAAGGATTTTTCTTAGGTCTAGGAAATACTAATTAAAATTCTGACTAAAAATGGTTCCATTCTTGGCTTTAAATTGAATTTCTGTTCCTTGGAGATGATATATGGAAAGTTTTCTTATTATGAATTATATATTTATATACATATATATATATATACTCTAAATAATCATGATAGACGCAGTAACATTTAAAAAAGGAAAGAGCGGTATCTGCGCTAAAGCTGCTACATAATAATAAATTAATAACGAAGTTATAAGTCGAAAGGTAATTTAGTTTTATTTTAAGGCCGAAAATACTTTAAATGTCATCCTATTTCTTTTTCCGGGAAATGGTTATAAAAGGAGTAAACGTGAAAAAAGGGTACAAATAAAAATGGAATTGTAAAAGATAATTACAGAACTTTGTAAGGTATTTCTCTAGTCTTCTTCGCATGCTGGACGCGTAACCAAAAGGTCTGTGGTTCGATTGCCGGCGAAGACGTTGCTCATTTTTCAGGACCCCTGCTTCAAAATTACCTAATGGCCCTACAACGGGCGCCCAAACTAAAAAAGGTGGTGGATGATGATTCTCCACCACCGGGATTTGGCGATTGGGTCCCCCAAACCCCAGTCGCCCTTTAAAAGGGGGAGTATGTAAGGTATTTCTCCCGGCTTCTTCGCAAAGCTTTCGTGGTGCAGTGGTCTGCATGCTCAACGCGTAACCGAAAGGTCCGTGATTCGATTCCGGGCGAAGGCGTTGCTCATTTTTCTTGTCTTCTGCTTCCGAAAAAATACCTAATGTCTCTACAACTTGAGCCTTAACAGAAAACTTAACAGCTTGTTAAAAGAAAAGTGTTTTGAAGTCTTAAATCAAGTCGAAAGAGAAACACATACATACATACATACATACATACATACGTATAGACGTCACAAAGGAGCCTTTTTGAGTTTATTTTAAATCCATTTTACAATCCTTTTTGAAAAAGAATAATACTTTACTCTATTCGTACGTACAGATGTCACACAAAAAGTTGTCCAAATGGATTCGGGAATGTCAAAATGGATATTTCCATTGAAATATGCTACGCGAAATTTTTCGCGATTACAATAATTTCTTGACTTCGTATAAGGAAGTAAAAAGGAGTCAATTAGAAACACTTGCTTTCATTTGAACCGAGTTTTGTCCTCCAAAATTGTATTACTTCTTCCTGTCTTTAATGATCAGAGTTCTTTTGCATAATGTCAGTAAGAATGTTTACTAGAAAATGTCTAATTTAATGTCTTTGAGGCAGATAGGTTGCTTAGTTCCCCTTAATGAACAGTTTTGAATAACCTTTCCCTGTCATTGACTGATAACACAACTGTTGCATTCTTGTAAAAGTTAAAACTCGCTTTGTATTTAATCGACGTAAATGAAGGTGTTACTTTCGACCAAAAAAAAACTAGTTCTAGCTCATTGGTTTTCCACCGAGTAATACCAACTGCAAAGTGTCGTTTAATTCATCTTCGTAATTCCTTTTCAATGTATCACATTTTATTAAAAAATTTAATTAAGGCAAATATCAGGTATTTTGTCAACTGAAATCAAATTTTAATTGAGGTCACTACATTAATAAATAGCTATGTAGTTTATTACAATTTATTTCTTAAAATTAATTTCAATAAGATATGTTTTGTTGTCCTCTAAAAATCAATCCATTAATTTTGTGTTTTTGTAAAACTACAGATAAATAATTTGCACTTACATAACTCGATTCTGGAGTCAATTTAGTCAGATATATTTCAATCAAAAAATGCAAAGAAATATCCATTTAAAAAAACATTCATGGCTAAAATTCATGGCTTTCTAGGCTATCTAAGCTGATGATACAGTGTACATTTTAATATTTTTTGTTTCAGTAAAACGTATGCAAATATATTCTTCTGTAGCATACTTGTTCCGGTTTAAACTGATTCTGATAACTACATATTTCTTAAGTACTTGGAATACCAATTTACATTGATAATTTGTGAGCACATCTGTTTTGATGATATTATCATTCTGTGTACTCTAGTAAGTGCTACATTTGCAATTTAATTTTCTTAAAACTGCTACTGTTAAAAAAACCAGAAATTTATCATTTTCTAGTTTTGTAAGTTTCAGATTTACTTTAGATACAGCTTGTTTATACAGAGGTAGATAGAAAAGAATGGTTGTTTTTTTTAACTGAAATAACAAAGTGAATGCAAAAAAAAATATTAGTGTTGTAATGCATTAATACTTTTTTAGTTTATTGCACACTATTATTGGAGAGACATAAAAAATTAAAATTAAGTCATTACTAATTTCTAAAAACGTCATCTTACAAATGTCGTCGTCCTCTTTCCACATATTGCTAAAATCGACTGGAGGAGCTACGCACATTTTCAAAAGCACCGGTACACTCAAAATGGATTAGTAGAATGTGAAGTGTCAAGATTTAGGGAGGATGTTCCCTTTAATATGATGATTAGGCAGTAAAAGTGCATGCAAGACAATGCCCTGTAATGCTCCAGAACTTCCCAGAGGAACTCATAAGCCGAAACGACCCGCTACTTCAATAGAACAGGGCGATTGCCACATGGCAAAGGATTATACAGAAGTGTAGAGGAGGAATGTGTTAATTTACCGATATGATTATTCCGGACGCCAAAAAACTCACGTTCTTTATCTGAACTAAAAGCTGTTATTCAGAGTGAAATAGCCGCCAGTCTAAGAGAAATGTTGATACATTCGGAAAAATTTCTTTGATCGACTCTAACAGTTCTACACCATGAAAAGCTGCACCGCGAACAAAAATGAATTCTTCATATTTATTGTGTAATTTCGTTTTAAAAACCATCATATTGTTCTGACTTACACCGTGTATTAACTTCATCCTTAACAAGAGAAATACAGTTGACGTTTTTCATCCTAAATATTGTGCAGTCAACGTATATTTTTACATAATAAAAGAAAATAAAAACTATTTTAATGAATTATGCAGTTCATACACAGCGACTCATAAGTGTACTTATGAATTTAATGGGAAACAGATAATTAATGGCAAAGGAAGGAGAGATCCTTGGACTATTTAACAAATCTCAAAAATTCTTTCCTAAGTTTTCACTTCGCGATACTGACGCACCTTTGTTACAATTACCCGCAACTCCTTCTATTTTGCTCTACTCAAATTAAAACTAGCTGTGCAATGTGCTGTTATACTTCTACAAATTCTCGAAGCAACTAGAAGGTGCGCAAGTAGACTTTAAAAAACTTCTTTAAGCCTCTGTGAAAAAAGTAGTTACCGAAAAGATGCATAACCGTGCAGCTGTCTTCGAGGAACCTCTCTCCTTGGCCACCTCTAACATTTGGCTTGAAGCAGGGAGCATATTGTCTTTAATCTAACAAAAGCTTAACAACCGCTTATGTTCTAAAATTTAATTGAAATGAATCAACACCGCATTGATATGGTTTTAACGCAGGAGGACAAGGCAATAAACCGTGAAGAGAAATGGATTCCATGTTGCATGGGCGAAATATCGTGCATTATTTTAGGATTCGTACTGGTGCTATTTTATGTCCGTTGTTCTAACTCCCCTCCCCCTGTTCACTTTAATTTTCTTTGCTAGCGACAAGCAAGTGTCACCCGATAGTGTAAGCTGTGATTTTTTGAATAATAACCTGAATAAATGAAATAAATTCTTTATATTATAAACTGTTTTCTGTATTATTTGTTGTACTGAGACAAACTTAGATAAAAGGAGTATGTTAAATTTAATGTATTTAATCAAGTCATTAAATACATCTTCCTATCATGTATACTACAATTCAAAAGCAATTAGAAACAGATTAAAAACAAAATCATTCGACAAAAGCGCCTTTTTTGCTATTGTAACTAGTGTAAATACACTCACTTCCAAAAGTTAAGCACGGAGAGGAAAATGCTAATTTGCGGAAACCAATCAGAATTGAAGAGGATGCAATTCGCTGCAGAGGTAGATGGAAGTATGCAAATACGTTAGGTAACAGCCAATCACGCTTTCATATCAAGAAATATGCAAAAAAGGCAGTCTTATTATAAGCCAGCTTTATGAAGAGTTACAGAAGTTGATTGTAAGTGCTGATAGAAGGTGTTTAAAACTTTCGTGCAATTTGTTTTCAAGACATACGTGTTTCTATGACTTCCAGAAGACGAATGGAAGATTCTGAACTCTGGCGTGCTGTGGGGCGCATTGAAGCAGGACAGTCGATCACAGGTCTTGCTCTTTTCTTCGGCGTTCATCATTCTGTAATTTTGCGTTCATGGAAACAATTCCAAACCACACAGACAGTTGTCCGAAGGCCCGTAGCCGGTCGCCCGAGGGTTACAACCCCCGCGGAAGACTGATATATTGCTATTGTAGCCAAGCGGAATCGCAGAGCGACCTCCCCACGTGTGACATCTATGGTTACAGCGTCCATTGGTAAGGATATACCTGCAACTACTTTACGCCGAAGATTACTTATGAGTGGACTGTACGCTCGGTACCTCGAGTTTGTCTGCCTCTATCCGTCTAATCAAGAGGGGCACGATTACAGTGGTGCCGGGAACATGTCAATTGGAAAATGTCTGACTGGGGCAATATCATGTTGACTGATGAGTCAAGATTTGCTCTGGAGCCAGATGACAAGAGTAAAAGGACATGGCGTGAACAACGAACACGCAATCAGTCAGCAAAACATCACCGAACATCACGCATTCCGAGGCGGAAGCATTATGGTGTGGGCAGGGATTTCATTAGGATACCGCACCGACCAGCACATCTTTAAACTTGGTTCTTTGACGGCTGTTCGCTATCAAGATGAAGTCCTAGAACCCATTGTGAGACTGTACGCTGCAGCAGTTGGTCCTACTTTTGTTTTAATAGACGATAACGCAAGTCCCCATTGAGCTTCCAGATGTCCATATTCGCAATAGGATTACGTCATTCAAAATTGGATGGCTCTAGATACCGTCGTTTCATCAGAATGTGAAAAACATATATACATTTACGCAGATTCTTAATTATTTAATTTCTTCAAATATACTACAAATATACTACAGGGCGATAATATTTGGTGGCAACAATTTGAAAAGTGAAACGGACATTCAGAGTGATTCGACACAAAATAGCAAAACGAAAACAATAGGCCTTCAGGAACAAAGCCCCTTTGGACTAATAATTTGTTGTTGCCAAATCAGGAAACAAAGACATTTGACACTTGTGGTTAATACGTATACGTATGACATCATGATTTAAATTTAATGTATTACATTGTCAGTTATTCAAATCTGAAACAAAAATGTTGACGACAGCAGCTATTTATTTAAAATGCTGAGGTTAACGAAATATTTTCAAAATACACTGGACATCAAAACCAAAGAATAATGATAGAAATAAAACGTAAATGATACTTAATGGAAAATTATTAATAGAAATTTGTACAAAACCATAAGTTAACATAAATTTCAATGTTTGGCAGTTGATTACTCGCAGAACATTTATATGTTCGTATGAATGTATATACTTCGCATAACTCAGAAACAAGTAGCCTCAGAACGTTGAAATTTTGTGTATAGAACTGCTTAACATGTAGATGTGCACCTCCCTTTTTGTGGCAATCGACCGCACCAGAAGTATATATATATATGACTTCTAGTGCGGTCGAGTAACAGAGCCGCAACAGAGTTTATATATATCCACTCCGTTACTCGGCTAATTGAGCTTAGTTTCTTTATTCTTATATCTTCGTAAGTTACGCATTTTTTGCTTTAGAAATGATTGAATTATGTTGTTCTTATCTTCCGATTATGCATTTTGTTAACCTGCATGTTATAGTTGTAGATTTATCAACAATTAAAAAGAAGTTTAATAGCTGCTAAGCCTAATTTTTTTACCATACTAGCCATATTTGTTTTACTTTTGAAACTTAGCAGAAGAGTGGATTTGTTGCCTATCTAGAGAAACTAAGCTTCGCAACAACAGAGATAACGCCTTCTTTTTATTATTGCAAATTAAATCAGGCTTAACCCATTCTGGAATTCATTCTAGGAAATGTAAGTAAGTGTTTAAGATTTACTTCGTAATTTTTAGTATAGATATTTTGAGTGTTTTTGCCTTGTCGCGAAGTGAGAACTGAATTAATTGAATGAGAAGTACTGAATCGTCTGTGAAAAACTGTTTCTTTCCGTCATTTCTTTTTTTTTTTTTTGTCTAATTTCTTTTATATATCGTTTTAATTTTATTATAGTATTTGAATAGAACATGTGGCAACGATTAGGTAATTCTTCAGATGATATACATAATTTTTGTGCATTCTGAGTTATAAAATGAATGAGATGTAACGCTGTTAAGTGAACCTAGCACCAGAGTGTCGCTATGGTAAACAAATATAGTGAATTCTAAAGAGTGCATTTATTCTACTGTGGTTTATACGCTATCGACGAAGTAGATTAAATTCAATCCAATAAGTTTAAGGGAAATGCAAAATATATATTAATTTAATATTCAGTACAAGAAAGTCATGTGGATCATCACCAGATTTTTGAATCTCCAGAGTGCGAGACTGTTACCACTTGGAGTTCGAAAATTAACCTTTTCAGAGTTTTTAATGAATATTTCGGCTGATTAAAGTCGTAGGAAGATGAGAATGGTCGAAATGCCTTCTCACGAATTTTTGGAATCCGGAAGTACCTCTCCCGAAACTCAACTCCCCGCCGTTCCGGAGAAGATGATGTCAAAAAAAAAAAGAAAAAGAAAACAGATGGACACAGATTTTAATAGTTGTCGGTGAGGAGTTTACAAAGTTTGGACACTTGGATACAAAGCGTTAAACCTGAAAATTCTTCAAAATTTGTTATTTATTTATTTTAAGTTGTGCGGGCTTTCCACATTACATGGATCACAAGTGTTTGAACATCAAATAAAAGCGTTTTCATTCACACTGTTTTAGACAATATTAAACGGTGAAAACCATTTTTTTTAGTTATTAAAATATTCATCGTCAAGCATAAGTAAAAATAAAATTGTGAAACGGCTAAAACTGATGAATTCTAAGTCAAAATTATCGATAAGAAAGTTAGCGAATTGACTCCGAAGAACCAAACTATAAAATCTTTCAGGTACTGGTTTTTTTACAACCCACTTGAGTGCCCATCTCATAAAAAAAGAACTTTTAACTTCCACTGTTTTAGGTAAGTGCACTAAATCGTAAAAGATAATTTTCTTTAATTATCACATTATTCTCCGTCCTGTACAATTAAAAATGAAATCGTGAAATTCCTAACATTGATAAATTTTAAGTAAAAATTCTCCAAAAGACATTTAGCAAATTGAACTTTAAAAATTAACGTGCCAAATCCTTTACGTGTTTGCTGTTTACAACACGTGGATCACGTGTGATTGCTCATCTTGGCAAGAAAATTCTTGGCGATCGAAAATTCTCCAATCCGGCAACCCCACGGCAGGATAAGAGCTGAGTCAGGATAGTGGTTCCGGACAGGAGCATATCGAGACCCTTAATGGACTGCTAACCGCGAGCACCAGCTAATGGAGAAGATAGCCCATAGATGGGAAAGGGGGACATAAATGTTTGCTGGACATAACCGTCCCCCCTTTGAATACACACTCGCCTTTCCCCCCGTCA
>KK120612.1:676286-693666 GCA_000611955.2 Stegodyphus mimosarum | reverse complement strand
AGTCCATCTAAAAAGGAGTGGATGCAATGATGGAATTAATGGCTAGACCTACAACAGCTGTTAAAGATCGGCTAGATGCGGATTTAATGATAACGGATTGCGAATCTTCCGGACGTCGGAAGGAGAAGGAATTTTTACGCTGATCTTCGTATCTGAGGATCTTGCTATTGGCCCTGATTGTTTACGATGGGGATAAGAAAGGAGAAATGAAGAAACACATGAATAAATATTCTTCTAAGTACGTTCAAAGGGTAGGAGTTTTAGATGAAATATTTGGCCCGCATTTTTTCCTCCAACTCTTATATGTTTCCTAATGTATTAATCAAAATCACTGTCATTATTCTTCAGCAACATTAGCAGAATTTATTTTATTTTGAAAATCAAATGTTCAAGGGTTATTGGTTGAAAAAGGCAACTGGATGTATGAAGGCTACGTGTAGGAAAAGGGGAAAGCACTGTCTTCAAATTAAATTATGAAATAAATGTGGAATAAATTTTCTACTTCATAGGTCTGAAATCAATAATCCTTATAAGGTATTTTCTCCCTCCTTTTTGCATGCCTTCGTTGTGAAAGGTATCGGCGCGTATTCAAGAGGCCCAGGTTAGAGTACCGACAAGGACATTGCACATATTTCGCGTGTCCTACTTCAAAAAGCCTAATGACATTACACTGGCGCTCGTACTAAAAGGTGATGGATTACGATTCTTCACCACCAGGATTTGGCGACTGGGTGTTCTAACCCCCAGCCCCTATTTAAAAGAGGATTTTCTAGATCCTTCCTGCATGCCTTTGTAGTGTAACGGTAGCACACTCGGCGCATATTCGAGAGGTCCAGGTTCGAGTCCCGGCGAGGGCATTTTCCATATTTCACGTCTCCAGCATCAAAATAACCTAATGAGTCTACACTTTGATCTGCCCATGTTAAGGAAATAAAGTTTACGAAATATTACTCCGCTGGATAAAGTAAAAAGAATAGCAATTTTTAAATAAAAGCAATTCTCACCTGCTAAGAACATTCGCCGGAACGTAGTATCAGAAAACGTAAAATTTGCGTTAATTTGAGACAGCATAATTCCAATGATAATGTAAATGGCATTAAACAACCTTTAGACAATTTCCTGCGTAGTCGTACTTTTAACAATGTTAATTTAAGCAAATATATTGGTTTCCTTTGATCAGAACAGGTAATTCTAGCCTCCAAATACCATATCTGCGAAATTCTAAACCATCTAACTTCGCCGTTCCCTTTTAAGATTTTTCTATGAAATCAAAATTTCCCGACAAATCAAGCAGTCCAAAGCGACGCGATGACTGGCTAATGATAATGATGATCTTCTGACGTGCTGGCAACCTAATTTCCTACATCTAACAGATCGGAACAAGCCCAATTCGAGCTGCGTTCTCTCTACAATAAAGAGGAAAAGAAGAATTATAGAACACTGCCGAAATATATATATTACCAGTTCCAGGAATGTTAAAAGCTCTGGAGTAGGTGTGGAGGTTACGATGAATGTTCTTTTGAACGTTATCAAGCAATAACTCTTTAACATTTCAAACAGAACTCTTTTACCCCAAACTTTTCGAATGTGAGAATATAATGATTATCTTCCTATCAAAGCATAAGTAAACACATTTTTCCGAGAAAGAGTATATTAATATTAATCTAATCAGACAATCTAATAGTTACTACAGTACGGAAGAGTGCATGAAATGTTATATTTCTCTTTTACAAATGATATCTAAAAAATGTGCCAAATATTACTTGATATTATTGTAACGAATAAAAGACATTCGTTGGCAAGAGCTTTGAGCACCATACATGTGACAGTATGATTTCGCTCATTTTCGTCCCAATTTTGATGGAGAACACCTCGGGGAACGGGTCCGAGGGTCTCATACCCCTCTTCATATACTACGACCTCTCGAGAGGACTTTCAGCTTTCCATGTATTTAGAGAGCCCCCATGCGGCAAAGACAGTATACATTTGCAAACATCCATGCCTTCTCCGGGCCCTTCGGTACCGCAGTATGCTCCTGTAACCAATATGCCGTCTGCGCAGTGCATGACGCATGGATATACATGATTAACAGTATGTCCATGAAAGACTTTAAAAGCCTAAGAAACTCCAGTCAGGGTAAATTTGTAAAGTGGTTTGTTTTATTAAATTTGGTAGCAAAATCAAATGGTTACTCTGGCATTTAACTGAAGTTGAAAACATTCACAGTTTATTCATAATTCTAATATAGACGTTGTGTGTAGAAGAAGCTGTGTATTAAGATAGCACTTTATAAAAACTTCATTACTAGCTGAATACTTTAATTTCTTTAAGCTTTATAATTTTTTAAGTGGAACAGTACAGATGCACAGTAATAGCTTTTGAAAAAAGCTGTGAGCAAGCGAAACTATAAAACATAAGAGGGGAGAAGAAAGGAATAAATCTTAAAAAAATTAGATATGCTACTTATGTGAGTTAAAATATCTGGAAAAATCGAGGCTTCAAGGAATCAAACATGCTTAGCGACCGACACCGAAGCGAGCAGATATAAAAAGGCTTATCAAGTGCATACCGAAACGCGATTTCAACTGAACTTGGTCTAGTTCTAGTAATATTGTTAAGTTGCCTATGCCCTAATATAGTCTCATGAGAATAAATAAACCTAACAGCTATAAGCTGTGCTATTAGAGAAAAAGAAATGTCAGTCCGATATCCAGCAAATAAAAATAGTTTCGATCTCGGCAATGGACTAATTAATAACAAATGACTCTGAATTTTATTTTTGATCTTTAAATCATTAAAGTACAGTCTGCAATAACTTTGGAAGGTGTATGTTAATTTTATAACAGTTATTTTTTAATTTTGAAACCCTTTCCTTTCAGTTTTTGTTTCCCACTTACAACTTCCTACAAGAATGTGAGTTTTTAGAATGCAAATGAGTTGGAAGGAGTGGAGACATTGAGATTTTTGGAAAGCAGGAGAGATTAAAAAATGAGCAATACCCTCGCCGAGACTCGAACAACGGGCCTCTCAAACACGCGCCGAGTGTGTTGACTACGGCACCGTGAAGGCATGCTAAGGAGGCGGATAAAATACCTTATAAATTCCCCCTTTTAAAGGGCGACTGGGGATTAGGAGACCCAATCGCCAAATTTTTGTGGTGGAGAATCATCATCCACCACCCTTTTAATTCGGGCGTGACTGCAGAGACATTAGGATTTTTGAAAAGCAGGAGAGGTGAAAAATGAGTAATGTTTTCGCCGGGATTTGAATAACGGATCTCTCGAATGCTCACCAGATGTGTTGACCACTACATCACGAAGGCATGCTAAGGAGGTGGGATAAATGCCTTATAAAATACTTAAAGGAAGTTCAGTTTACTTCGAGAGAGTGCTTAGGAATGCTTGGTGAGTTTGCCTTCTGGCTACTTCGTTCTTGAATCTACTACGCTCGGCCATACTGTACGTGCACGTTAATAATCGCCGGCTAGTTTTATTTAAGGGCCAACTACGTCAGATATTAGCGTTTAGCTTTGGCTAAGCCTATTTTATTTATTCTAAGTCTAATTTAGTTAGCGTTAGATTAGTTTCTTATTTTCTTATTCCGATTTAAAAACCCGAATGGAGGCTTTTCTGTAAGCCCGAGAAGGTTCCATCTGTTATTATTTCTTTGAGTGCATAAAAAGCCATTTTATTCATTCTCGAGTCTACGATGTAAATAGGATAAATCGCAGAACAGTAGGTTCCTCGACATTTTTTCTTAAACAAAGTAGCCAGAGACATTAAAATTTCATTTAATCAAGTGTAACTTCAAGCACTTTGTAGAGTTAAAAGTCAGGATTTCGATGGTTTCTCAAAACGCAGCTCTTGAAAGAAATATCTTTAGAAAGGTAACACATTTGTGCTTTGAAGTCAGTACAACGGAAATCAGTTTAAACTAGTATTGATTATTTTTTTAGTAAATATGCAGTTCTTCTAGTGATACGCCATTTACACATGAAGGTTAAAAGTTGCAAAGCTTAATTCTGCAGACAGGTCGCTCAGACGGGAAAGTATTTAGTGACTCTAAGTGCCGTAAACAAGTTCCCAAATTCGAATCATAAGGCATAAATGTAAATTGCCTGTCACTTCATACAGGCAACGGTGACTCACCTATTAGGTGTTTACAACATAACAAAGTAACCACCTCATCCGGCTTTATTAGTGGCCAACGTCTATAACGGCTAGTGCCCGCCATTTAAAAGCAAAAAAACAAAAATCTGTTGATAGAATGACTGTCAGGAAAGTGGAAAAACTTAACAGTTTAGAATATTAGTTTACAAGAATAAGTAAATTTTACTAACCCACCAAAAAGTACCTTCGCAAGCTATTCAGGGAAATCCCAGATGAACATATATATGCTGGAATTTCGGGAACTGAAATGATAGAAAAGAGCAAAATTTGCAAATCTTGAATTCTTTAGAAGATTTGAAGGTTAATTTTAGCTGAATTAAGAAATATTAAAGTGGCATCCAAACCTCACTTAATTGACGTCATATATTAGGGGAATAAAACGTCCCTCTTGGTGTATGTCCTCCACTGTATACACAACTGTCTTGATCATAAATCAAAAACAAAATGGTCTTGCTTTGCTGCCGATGGAACAGTTAAGCAGGCGCAAAAATCTAGCATTAAATATTTGAAAACACATCTCGAACATAATTTAAGTGTATATTGACGAGAGCCAATGTATTGAGGCATCATAACTTCCGGAAGCAAGCTATACAGGAGAAAGTTCATGAATTTGCTAAAGAGCTTTTATATCTTTATCAGTACCTGAATCTGTCGAAAAGATATGCCAGTAAGGCAGTGAGCCCATTTTTGTGGATTTAAAGGGAAGAAAAGCACTTACTCTTTCGTGCTAAATATAGTATATGTTATTATTGAATATTGTTGCGAAATGCCCAGGTGCGGTAATATACCTTACTGGCAAAGAGAGTTTAGGTTTGCCAGAAAATGGCAAGGAGAAGCAGAGCTGCCATATATGGCGACAAAATTAGCGATATGCCATATATGTCGACAAAATTAGCGATATGCCATAGATGGCACAAGAATATTCTAGACCGGAATTCTTATCGATTTTTCCCAGAATGTTCTCGAACTCAGGTCAAGAGCTATATATAGATCAAGAGCCTCACGATAAACTGCTGCTCCGCTATAGGCGGAGTAGCGGTTTATCGTGAAGAGTAACTTAAGTAATATAGTATCTTGAGTACAGTAGCAGAATAGTAAAGCTCAGAGGTTAGTTTGAGAGTGATCGACTAAGTCGGGAGTTGAATTTTAATACTTTTCCCTGAAGCTGTCTTCATCATTAAAACCTGAAAGCTGTGTTGCTGATTGTTTCGGCATATTTATTGTAGTTTCTCGATAACTGTAACGTGTCTTTAGAACTCTCCTGTGTAATACTGGCGAATAAACTCAGGTGTTGTCATCCATCGTTCCAAACCCACGAACCTGTAGAACGCAAAAATGTTAAGAGAACTGATAATTTAATATGTGATTTTTATTTTATTTATAAATACAGTATCACTTAGAAGAACTTTAATTTCGTTAAAGTAAAGTGTAAGATGCTCCAGTTATGTTGTACGGTATGTTGCTGTGCTATGGGATTTAAGGAATTAAAAAAATTCTATCCACTTTTTCTTGCGGTCCTAGGGTATGATCCTCAGGATATGAGTCCGATAATTCGATTCCAAATTAGATTTGCACTCACTCTGCATAAATTTCTCAATAAAGTATGTCACAAAATTTATGAGATATTTCCAACACATGCATAAAAAACTGCTTGAAGAAAATCCATGGAGCTTAAAATTTATGCAAAATTTGATAACTGTCATAAACCTACTAAAAGAAAGATTAGGAAATGTTGAAAAGAAAGCTATTCTCAATCCTAATTTCTACGAGATATAAATCAAGACCATTTGGGAAAATGCGAAAGATTTTGGAAAACAAGTTATTAATTAATCTGGCAAAGAAAGTTTCAAAAACACAGAGCAGTACATTGATAAGCAAAAACCTCTAGCCTTAAACGTTTTTCTCAAATGAAACCACAGAATGGAAACGCTTTACTTAGTTTGCTATTGGCAGGAATCACAGAATCAAAAATAAAACTATGAATAATAACAAAAAGATTTTAAAATTAGTATGTATTTTTTTTTATAACAGAAATCCAATATTCTTCATAACTGTCGTTTTATCTGCTAGAGATTCCATTTCATTGCACGAGTAAGAGAATAGTTCCAAATTTAATAACTACGGAGTTATGAAAACAACTTGTGGACATCAAATGGTTAATAAATCATGTTTCTAAAAACAGAAAACACTTTAAAGAACAGTAGAATCTTCTAAATGTTATGAAAATCGACCATTCTGCATGCTATGAGCATATTTTTGCTGTATTCTCAAAACTAAAGTACGATGGAATTTAAATATAAAATTAAACTCCAGTTTGAGATTGCCCAAGTTCTTTACGCACGAGGCAGATATACTAAGGATGAGAGGTACATTTATCTGAGAAATGTTTTTAACTTATTTAATACTCAAATAATAACGTCTGCTATATTCCGAATGTGTTCATACTTCACACTCTGATTTTCATTCAACAACTGTAGCGTTTCCGCAACCACTTACACGAAACGTGGTCGCATCCAATAAAAATCTGGTGCGGACATCACATATAACTTCCTTGTACGGCCTATTAAATTCTATGTATTTGTTGCTGCATTTCATTTAAACTTATTTCCTCGAATTTCATTAGAGATAGATTTCTCATTCAATTAACTCAACTCTCACTTCGCGGCAAGACAAAGATACATAAAAAACTCAAAACATCTTCATTAAAAATAAAGAAAAACATAAAACGCTAAATACAATTAAAGCAGTAAAAAAACTGTGATTAAAATTAGAGCTTCTGTGCAAAAACAAGCAATTCGGCCAGCGGACAAGAAGGCAGATTTTTCGGTGCACAGAACTGAAAGTTTACGTTTGATCCCACTCGGCAAAAAAACACTGAAGGTGCAGAAACTGACTTAATTCTATATTCTGCTAAGGTAACAAAATTAGGCTTAGCCGCACTTAAACAGCTATTAAATTGTTGATAAATCTTCTATTATTGCATGAAGATTAACTAAAGGCTTAAAAATCCTAAACCGAAAGATAAGAACAACATAATTCAAGCATTTCTAAACCAAAAAATGTACAATTTACCAACATATAAGAATAAAAAAACTGAGTTTAGTGAGCCGAGTAAAAAATGAATATATATATATATATATATATATACTTTTGGAATGGCCGTTACTTTTGGTACGGCCCACTCGGAAAAAAGACACTGAAGGCGTAAAAACCGTCTTAATTTGCTGTGGACGCTATACTGAGTCAATATGTGGGATAATTTGATAACTTAAATGATAATTCCACAGTGGATTAAGCATGATTTAATTCGCAGTACTAAAAAAAAGTTACCCTTGTCGTTTCGAAGCTTAGTTTCCGTAGATTGGCAACAAATTCACTATTCTGATAAGTTTCAAATGTAAACAAATACGACTGCTCTCTTAGGCTTAGTCGCACTTTATAATTCTACAACTATTGTACGCAGATTAACTAAAAGCATAAAAACCTTAACCGCAACGTAAGAACAACATAATTCAGTCACTTCTAAAGCAAAAAATTCACAATTTACCAATATATAAGAATAAAAAGAACTGACATTACCAACACATAAGAATAAAAGGAATTGAGATGAGAGGTTATTTTGGAAGCAGGAGATGTAAAAAATGAGCAATGCGCTCTCCGGGACTCGAACCACGGACCTCTGGAATACGCGCCCAGGGTGATAACCACTGCACCAGATAGGCATGAGGAGAAGGCGGGAGAAGTACCTTGTAAACTGAGTATTGAACTCAACGGTTTTACCTGTCGTATAATTACGAAAAATTAGAAGCGAATCAAAGATATTCAAAATACTTATTTTATTCAACTTGGTCAATTCACAGGCTCACACTCTTCCCCAATGCAATGATCCAGAGAAGTAAAGAAAAATCAGCGTCCAGTTCACCGTTGTATGTATTGACTATCACTGGCTATAAACTGTTGTGACACGACCTTACATCCCATGTCCTTAGGAGAGCCATAAACGGATTAAGTCCAATAAAACAGGACAGCATCCGTAGCTTCGAAGGTTGAATTTGTCACTTTTATCTTGGAGAGAAACAGGGACGGAGACAAAAATCTTCGTCCTCTCGCTCTTATCAAGAAAATTGGAATTCGTCGAAGGGGGCTTTGGGGGATGGAAGAAACAAAGATTTCGATAAGAAAGACAAACAATTTCGCTACTTTCTGTGGCGGACGATCTTGTTGCGAATGTCATAGTCGCGATAATGAGCCATTCATTACATCAACGATAATGATCTTTTAGTGGAAAGATATCTTTTAGGATGTAAAATGCTTGGGATGTCGATACATGCTTCATCGCAGATTTTACATTGAAGTTCGTTTAGCAAGCAGATGTACTACGATAACAAAAGCAAATATTAAGAGATCATATGAATAAACAACGAGCTGCAACTACCTAAATGAAATTATCATTTAAGTACATTTCTGGAACATCATTATGTTTCCAAATTTTTCTATAAATCTTTTGTTAATGTACAAATTTTATAAATCGTTATAAATCACGAATGATAAAGAGGCGCAATGTATTATAAATCCTGCAGTTCTGATTATTTGAAGTTTTAATAGCTTTTCTGAAACCTAATTGTTTCAACTTTTAACGATGGCGTACTTTTGATTGATGTAAAACTTCGCGAAAAATTAAAACTGATTAGCGAACACTGAACCAAGCAAAATTAAAGTCAATAACAAGAAGTTATTCTTAGTAACAAAAAGGTTTCCTTACTAAATTTTCACCGAACTACAACTGTACTCTCCCAAACCTTGGAGGTAGAAATCGAGGAAAAAAAATGTAACATATTTTGAAACCTAAAACAGTTCTCCTTGAGTACAATCCACGGAATAAATCTTTTGCAAATGTATTATAATATACATGCAATAATAGAATAAAAGTTTAATTCAATTTTCTGCTTACTTCTCTCAGCCCATGTGTACCAATTTACAGTCCTTAAGCTCTTTTGTTAGAAAGGGCAAATGTGTGTGCCGTAGACGCACTCAATAGATGAAGGTCAAAGTGACTTTCCTTTCCTCCCGCAATGTGAAAGCACGGATGAATTTCTCCCTCTCTGCCGGAAAAAAAGAAAGGTATTGTTTCGGTAAAATTGAGTGTTTTTCTAACCCTGAATGTGAGGCAGTTTGTTATTACGTTTCAGTTAAAGCAAAGGCCAGTTTCCCGCTTCCAAGTTTATATTTAGTTGCAATTGTACATATGTATTATATGAACTTTAATATCTAACAGTGTTTAGCAATGTTTTCAGCCGAAACATTGCGTGAAGTGATGTTTTTGATCATTAATTTTATGAGTTGATTGATTTTGTTAAGGTTAGTGCTCGTTATTGAGCAAAATTTGAGTTATGTTGTAAAATAAAACAATTAAATAATTGATTCACTGTCATCTAATCTTTGTTTAATATTATTTGTTTTATAACACTATTTATAGTTTAATTTCGTATAATCTTCATTTGATTAAGTCTCGCAATGTGTTATAATTAAATTTGGATTTATTTCTGCTTTTCAGTCTCCCATTCTCTTTCATGCCTCATATTCTTTTTTTATTTAACTATTTAAATTAACAGAAGGCACTACTTGTGTTATAAATAAACCATCTCAATCTGCGGATATTTAAAATAACATAAGATGAAGTTAAATTCAAATTCAGGTAACGTAGTCTCAGACTACAAGCAAAATAGACTACTGGTGAAGAAATTAACAGGGCGTATTTTAATACATCTGCTAGCAAGATGGCTAAAGCTGGAGTAACTTTGGAAAGGCTGCTCATAGTACGTATCCGTAACGAGAGGCTGCCGGAAGTTCTGTCTCTAAAACATTCAAAACTTCAGTTTAATTACTCAGCAAATAATTTGCATTCTAGAGAGAACTGCGAAAAGAAGTTAAAGTAAGGTTTAGATTCATAATATAAAAACCTAGAAGTAAGGCGTTTTAACTGCGTTGGAATTTATTGCATTTATTGCATTTACTGAAATTTATAATTTATTACATTTATCTTGCTTAAATAACATTGCAATTAAATACAAATGCTGTGATTTTGTTTATTATGGAATTATAGCGGCACTATGAATAGCATGGTATTGTACACATATACCTTCTTAATGAATTGTATTTTAGTAATGTACATATTTCTGTGTATAAATTATTCAAATAAAATTCTATAGTATAGTACGATGGAGGAACCCCATCATACTGGTACCACATGGACCTATACCGGACCTATCATGCATGGACATCTGCTGGCGTTCCATGAAGTGTTTGGTGTACGAGACCCCCGTTCCTTCAGTTGGACTTCGTTGCTCGAATATCTGTAGTTGCCAGAAGGATGTGCCAGAAATCTTTCAGAACGTAAGGAATTCCATGCAGCGCCGCTATCACGCTTGGCCTGACTTCTGGTCGTAATTTCGAACACCTGTTGTAGCACAACGTTTCAATAAAAGGCTTTCTGTTCCATTAATGTGTCGCTGTTTCTGTTCTTTTTCTCTGCTTCTTTGCACCATAGCTCGCAACTACGGCATTCGCGAACCTGCATTCCTATGTGATTCCGAGTCATCTTTGTACCCCCTACACACCGTGCAGGTTTGTCGGTCTGGTAGCCAGTTACCCTGCATATCCCGTAAAGTTCTGAAAGCAACTGTTATGCTCCGTTTTGTCCTAACTATATATTTTTTAGCACCCGTATCACTTTTGTGTCAAAATTGCGTGTTTTCAAGTTGTTGCCACCAAATATAGTATTTAAAAGAAAAAAGTAAATAATTAAAAAATCTGTACGTACCTCGCAGTGTGGAATGTTCCTCGCAGTGTGGAAAAACTACGACACCTAGAGAACCGAAATTTTAATACACGTAATCCTCCACCCCAGTACGGGCAACTCGAAACCTGGATTTTTAATTTCGAGTTTCTTATGGGTTTATTTCATATTTTATGTAAATTTAACGAATTTTTGAACAACAGACTCGGCGATTATGAAGCGAGAACTCACAACACTATTCGAAATAATAAATTTTTATCTTCAATGCGCCAAACTGTTGCCATTCTACAAAATGTGACATATTTATCTTTGAATCTTAATTCATAAATAGGCCGTATGAAAGCAATACGTTGCTACTGCTTTCAATGGAATACTTATCATCTGCATGTTGCCATTAAGTAAAGCGTACTTTCAGATTTAATCATTCTGGAAATCAAATGACTAAAAAGCAATAAACGCAGTTCTGAAAATACTTTTCCTATTTGGTCAGGAATTTTGCACACTGAGCTGCAAAATTAAATTTAAAGATAAATAAAAAGAGTAAAATTCTAAAAGCAATCGCCTAAAAGTAAATTTGACACCTACGTTCCAGAGTTTAAAAAAAAACTTGAACAAAAAATAATTACTAAAAAGTAAAAGTAATTGCAAGGAAAAAAACTAAAAAACTAAATGATGGTATTGAAGAAATTCAACATTAAAAAATTTAAACACGTAAATAATTAAAAACCATTTTAAGCACAAGCTAAATTAAATATAAAACACCAGAATAAATTACAAAGAATGGCAGTAAATGGCAATTTAGCAGAACTCGAGTTTATCACGGACTTATCAGGGGAAAAGCGTGATAATTTCGAGTACAACTAAACTCCATTACGCGTTTCGTTAAACGACAATAATTGAGACAGAAGCGAAAAACATTAATAGAAAAAATCTACATAATACAGTTGGTCTCAATTTTTATCGGTTCTTTTCCCAGTATATATATATATATATATGATATCACTTTCAGACGGCTGACCGCTCGAGCGGCTAATATTCAAAGAAATAGTATAGGGTATATATAATGTAAAGCAACCCCTAAAACTATATTGTTAATTCTAAAGATGTGCAGTATTTAAATATTTTGCGATTTTGCGCTTGAATTTTATGTAACCTAAATACGAAGAAAGCAATACTTAATAATAATGTTAAAAAGACAAAAAAGTGTTGTGTTAACAGAAGTGAGTCACAGTGCATATTGGTAACCTACGATGCTCAGAAAGAGCATAAAAAAACTTTAACAAATCCTCTGGTGCGATATTAAAATCTTAATCCTTTCAGATTATAACTTCCTCTCCTGTTGCTGTTCTTGTTCTTCTTGTTGCTGTGGTTGTTTTTGTTGTTGTTCTCCTGCTTATAGTCCTTGTTGTTTTGATCATATAATTTTGAAGTTCTTTAGTATTTTACTTATTTATTTGGTTATATCACAAATACTTTACTGTGCAGGAAAATAATTTTAGCTTAAATATTTAGTTTAAAGCAAAATTTGCTTGGATATGTCTCACTGTATTCCTTTAACCTAGGTTCGCTTCCCTAACAGGATAGCTTCACAAAGCTTTCTTTCTGAATCTTACCGTGTTTAGGACTGCATCATACACTGCTCGACATTGAAATGCAACACCAAGAAGGAGTGGTCAGAAAGTGATGAAATTTCGAAAAAAAAGCAAGCAGCAATAAGTGATCTTTATTTCAAAACACTAATCAGAATACAGAGCAAGAGCGGCGTCGGCTCAGTAGGATGTAGGACCACCGCGGACAGCGATGCCCGAAAAAACACGTCTAGGCATAGAGTTAATAAGAGTGCGGATGGTGTCTTGAGGGATGGCTCTTTATTGCCTTTCAACCATTTGCCACAGTTCGTCTTCTGAACGAGGCAGGGGCAGAGTCTGCAAGCGGCGTACAATCACATCCCACACATGTTCGATCGGTGACAGGTCAGGAGAGTACAGTGGCCAGGGAAGCATCTGTATACCTTACAGAGCATGTTAGCAGATGCGATCACTGTGTGGTCGGGCGTTATCCTGCTGGAAAATTGCATTAGGCAGCCTCTGAAGATACGGGATTGCCACCAGCCGCAGCACATTATCCAAGTATCGTTGGGGCGTCATAATGCCCTGAATACGAACTAGAGGTGACCTGGAATCGTAGGCAATAGCGCCCCAAATCATTATGCCACGTTGTCACGCGGTGGGACGTTCCACAGTTACTGCCGGATTAAATCTATCTCCAAGTTGACGCCACACACATATGCGTATTACACACTAGAGAAGGGGGGGAGGAACGATGAAGCGGTTAAGAAGCGGTTAAGTGTTTTTCACTGTTGACGTTATTGATTTTAGTTTAAATTTCCATAAAAGCTGATGCTTAAAATTATTGCCTTTATAAAAAGTTGATTAATTAAATTTCTAAAATGTGTTATTTTCTTTTCAAAGAATAATTTGTTCTGAATAGTTTTGGATTTATAGGTTACGTAGTCAAAAAAGCAGAGAAAAAATCAAGGGGAATAATAATACATTAAACTTTTGTCACTTATTAACGAGGAACTTAAATTGATTAAGTCGTAAATCTAACTAAAAAAACCTGCGATAAGATGTTATTAGCACTAGCTAACATACTGCTACATCTTTACACCTTGCATGTTACATCATATTTAACCTAAATGTTCAAAAATGTTTTCGGAAAAAAGTAATAAACGCTTTGTGCATGACAAAGTACTTTGAATTATGTACAGTCTCAATCCTATTTTGCTGGACACTTTTGACAAATTTTGCGAGCACTTTCTTTTGATGCTGTCAAGGGCGTCGAATGCTTTTGGAAACGGACTCGCTCCTATCCCCCTCTCCCTTCCTAACTCCCCCTTTTTTTAGGGAATACTTAAGTGTGGAGGGAGAAAATCTAACGAATAGCGAGGGAGAAATAACATTTTCCTCTTTCCGTCACCAGCTTTAGGGAAAGCTTTTTGAGTGAGAGTGCGTGTATTTGAATGTTATTTATTTTAGATAAGCTCGTGCAGGAAGAATTCCTGAATACACATGTGAAAGAATCGAGTTTTACATCCGGATGTTTTTAGTGCGGTATTTGCTTGCTTGTTTACTTTTTACTGTTTCTCTCTTGTTAGGAATAGGATGTCGATAAATGTAACACCTATATGGAAAATAGGCTTATATGAAGAAACACCATTGCTTTTAAGGTAACAATCAAACGTGTTCAATGCATCGCATTAGTCTTATTCCTGCACAAGCGTTCGTTGTGATACAACAGGTGTAGTTCTAGTCTACCGTTATAAAACGAGTCGCTATTTACAAATGTATTTTGTCGTTTTCCACGTGCATTTAAAAGTTTACTTTTTATGCGCGGGACAATGTCCTTGTATTTCGTTTAATTCTCAAATAACTCCATATAATCAACAACCAAACATTCGGCTTGTGCAATATTTCGTAATAATCAACCAAGATTCGATGGAGGTTTGACCTCTACTCGGAATTCTCCGGTTCTAACAACACTTCTAAACGCATGCTTGTAGAGTTCTATAAGGTATTTCTCCCACCTTCTTCTTCGCATGCCTTCGTGGTGTAGTAGTCAGCACGCTCGAAACATACTCGAGAGGCCCGATGTTCCAAACCTGGCGAGGGCATTGTTCATTTTTCACATTTCCTTCTTTCCAAAAAACATAATGTCTCTACAGTGGCTCCCGAACTAAAAAAGGTGGTGGATGATGATTCTCCACTACCGGGATTTGGCGACTGGGTCCCCTAATCCCCATTCACCCTTTAAAAGGGGGTATATAAGGTATTTATCCGGTGATGTCCCCTTTTATCCTTGGAGTTTGAGCCAAAAAAGAAAATAGTGGATTTTTAGCGAAAAATTCTGCCGCCCCTACTTAAGGGGACTCGGTACCTAAAAATCGATGAAATTACCGATTTTTTAATTTTTTGCTAGAAAAATACCTTAATGCCCTTATTGCACTGAAGAGAAATTTTGAAATGATATGACGGTAATAAATGGTATAAAATGCTTTTAAACATTTTGACAGCCCTTTAAATGCCACGCCCCTCAGTTTTTATTTTTTTAACTTCTAAATTTTTTTCAGTAAGTTATTAAAAATCAGTGTAAATGAAAAGGAGTGCAATTAAATAGGACTGCAAGTATCAGGAAACTCTGTTTATGTTTATAAACTGATTTATTTAAATACAACGTGAAGCTGGGAAAAAAATTTCTTGACCTTTAAAATGGCAAGGTTATGTATTTCAGCAAATATATCTATGTGCATCAGTCAACTTTGCTATGCTTCTTCAAAAATTGAAATTATTTGTGATACGACTCGAACAGAAAGAAATGGTGTAATGAAAGTGATCAAGTGCCTGATTGTAGTATTATAAAATAGTGCTGGAACAAACATTAAACTCTTTAATTAATTAAAATACACCTAAATTATTTTAAAATGCAATTTATATGCGAGGAGAAATGGCTAAAAGAAGAAAGGAAATCACATATGCTGCTGAGTGGTTTAAAATACAATGTTTTATATTTGTTAAAATTTCAAATTTTGCTTTTGAAAAAAATGAATGAAACGACAAATTAATATTATTAACATTAATTATAAATGCTTTAGAAAATATATTATAATTGATTCATGTATTGAAATTGTTTTGAACGTGTATTAAAGAACAAAAACAGGTAAAGAAAAATTCTACTTGTATTTAAGGATTTTTTTTTAAATATATCTAGCCAGATGAGGTTTGAAACAAAAGCTTGTAATTTATGTTTATATTAACCAATTAAACATTACTAGATTTCATTTTATATACATATGTATTGAAATTCAGTAGTAAAATTATTAAGAAATCTGAAATGATTTAATGACCATTTAGACAGTTTATGTTCTTTAAACTGCTTTTCTCATTTTTCATTTTTTCAGTATATTCTTTTACTTAAAGTCCTAAAACTTCTACAGATATGGACTAAATTATTTAATATTTTTACTGCTTATTCAAAATTACATTCTTAATAGAAACAAAGATGTGTTTTGCAAAATAGTGGAAAGAAAAATTACTGGAGGTGAAAATATGATTGAAATCATCATTTTTTTAAAGTTTTTACACAATGTGCTTTTTATTTTTTTCTTGGAAACTAATTAATTAATCACAAAATCGATCCTTAAAGTTATTAAGAACACTCTAACATATGCAATAAAAATATTTGGGGGAAAATCATTCAAAATTGTGGGAGAAGAAGTAATTTTTATTTCTTAAATTTTTCTTCAAAAAATTTTAATTTAAAAAAAAATTACTAGCAGATTTTTTTTCAGCTTAAAATAATTTTTTCTTATAAAACCACTTAATATTATTCATAGAAAATAGATGAAAATTCTTAAATAAAAAATATCATACGAAAGGTACCAAGTCCCCTACCATGAACAAGTGCAACCCGGCCCCTATCAGCTGTCTCCTCTAAGTTATCCGCCCACCAGCGGCCGAGCGGTAAAGACGCTGAACACTGGTAGTTCGGTTCGAGGTTCGAATCCCGCGAACGGGCTGGCTGCATGGGCGTTTTCATGGTTTTCCCCATGTGTAACGTGTATACGAGCCAGTTTCCCTTAGAAAGTCCTCCACGAAGGCATCCCTCCCTTTAGGCAGATAGCCCTCGAGTGCTTTGCCATAATTAAATAACCTAACCTAACCTAAACGCTAAGTTATTCATAAGCACAACTGCATATTTGGCGATAACTTGTTAAACTTGGCTTCTGTACAGCAGTCGAACAAAGGTGAAATAACATTTTTATAAACTTTAAACTGATTAAAATTAATTACAATTTACAATTAAAGAGAAAGATAAGAAGTAAGTTTTGTTGTACTCTTTCAAGCACGAAATTACCCAACAATGGCGAAATAAAATTCACATAGATTTAAAATTCATTAACAATAAAATGCAATTTAAACTTAAATTGAAAACAAATATCGTTCACATAGATTCACTTAAAACTGAGATACAGCAATAACCTTGCATAGCCTGGCTAATCGGTCCACCATTTATACAAACTATTTAAAATCGGACTAACTGTAAAACTAAATACATACAAAAAAGAATACAGTAAAATATCAAAAATCCGCCGACCTGAAATCCGCACTGCCTCTCAGAATATAAACATTGAATTTATAGGTTCCAGAAACCGCAGAATGGAGAATGAAATACCGAAGAAAAAATATTTATCCAATAATGACGTCATAATTACCGAATAATAATGATTCTGTGTTAGTGGCAGAAAAAAAATCTTAGCCCAGAAGAAGTTTTTAGTATGGATGATGTGTTCAGACGAGCCAACACTGGCATATCAGATAACCGATGATGAAATCATTGGCTCTGTTTAGTCGCCACA
>KK120612.1:655215-668466 GCA_000611955.2 Stegodyphus mimosarum | reverse complement strand
AACAGCCACCGTATAGTTTTCACTAGTGAATGATAATCCACTAATAGCATTTAAAGCCAAACCCCCCAACAGCGATTTTAAATAACAAAACTTGTCAACTGAACTAAGACTTTCGTTTTGGTGAATGGAATTACAAAACTGATTCCAGAATTCAAGCCAAGAACAAGGATCACCGTAATATTTTGCAATCGTTAGTTTCGGCAATTTCAAAGTATTCACTTCAGAAGTTTTCAACCTCGCAGATACATTTTCCTCACTAAAATTTCTAGATTCAATCTTACACGCGTTTTTTCTTAGTTTTTCCTGAATTTTACATTTAAAACTTATAATTCTTTCTTGATATTCCTGTGCAGAAATTACTTCCGTTTCTAACTCCTGTTCTGTAACTACGAGCTTTTCTATCTCAGAGTCATATTGTTTCAACAATTGCGATTTTTCAATCAACATTTCAAGTAATTCTTTTAATTTCTCATCCGCGGATTCCTCCTCTTCTACCAATGCAGATTCTATTTTACTGATCAACTTAGTAGTTAAGCTACGCGTCACCGTACGCAACTTCTTTGCCTTATTCATAGCCTCCATTTTACCATTAAATTCCACCAACTATAATAATCAACAAGTTTTTATTCAACAATTCAATTCAAAACTGGAAAAATGAAAAAGGGCCTACCTCGAATTCCTTCGCATTAAATGCCAGCTTTTCAGTCATGAACTCACTACTTTTCTTACGCTCTTCTTCATCATCACGTCCGGGTCACCAGAAAATTAATGTGCGTATCCAAATGATCAGAAGCTTGTTGTTGCGTGTTCCTTTATTTAATGACGAAGATAATTTACTGTACATTTATTTACAATTTATTTACAAGCCGTATGCCACCTGGCATGTTTACAAGCGTTATGTCCCCTGGCATGGATACATCATTTTACCTTTCTGCCACCTGGCAGATACGATGTGATTCTATCAATCAGCGGTAATACGCCTGTAATACTGGCGTGTCCGCTCCCTTTGCGTTCTGTAACGCAACTAACTCTTTGTGCGGTGCGCCCTCTGGTACAAATCACCGCAATCACCGAGGAGGCCAAAACAAGTGGTTTAAATAAAGGGTAATTTTAAACCCTCCTTACGTGCAGTTAACGTGCGGGGGTAGAAACCCCGTACACAGAACATAGCTGCATTCAGCTCTCTGTTCAAGACCAGGACTTTGACACTGTTACGACTATGTTCGCCAAAAGTATGCACAGAACACTCAGTCCTGATAAGTGGTCTGCTCTGTGGAAGTTTGTGCTCTTAATTAGAATGCTAAGTTGGCAAACGGTCGCCAAATTTGAGCCAGTTAAAGACATCGGACTTAAAAAAATAATAATAACTGCCGGAATAAAGGGGCAAAGTTGCGAGGTCTTCGCTAATGTGGGTTGCGTTTATTTACTTGCAACCTACTTCTTTTTCCGCTTTTGTGTGGGGAAAAGAAATTTCCGCTTAAAATTTACTATTTTCCTGATTTTCCCTCGTAGCTAAAATTCCACTGACTAAAAGGGCACTAAAACATTTATCCCGCCTTCATGGTGAAGTGGTTAGCACGTTCAATACTTATGCGAGAGGTCTGCAGTTCGAGTCCCGGCGAGGGTACTGCTACTTTTTCATCTCTCCTGCTTCGAAATAACCTAACATCTCTACTAGTCATTAGGGTATATTTGATACAAGAGACCTGAAAAATGATCAACGCTCTCGAACTCGGAATTGGACCTCTCGAATACGCACCGAGTGTGTTAACCGAAGCCATGCCGAAATGAGAGATTAAACTCCCTGGGAGACTGTTCTGCGGTCGTCAGTGAAAAACTACCTACTTTCATGGGCCTTTAAGGACTCAGTGAAGGAAGCGGTCTCAAGGGACTGCATTTCTTAGCACCTTATATACTCCCCCTTTTAATGAGTGACCGAGGATTAGAGGAAGTACCAGTAGCCACATCCTGGTGGTGAAGAATCATCATCCACCACATTTTAGTTCGGGTACCACTTTGGAGTAAATTTTTTTACATGCGGGAGAGGTTAAAAAATGAGCAATGCCTTTGTCGGGACTCGAACCTGAACCACTCGAATTCGCGCCGAGTGCACTACCGTTACACCACGAAGGCATGCCAAGAGGAGGGAGGAATGAGATTATCCAGCTGCCAAATCCTGGTGGTGAAGAATCATCACCCACCACCTTTATAGTTCGGGTGCCACTGTACAGTCATTAGATTTTTTTTTGAGGCGGGAAACGTGAAAAATGAGAAATGCCCACCCCGGGACTCGACCCTGGACTTCTCGAATACGCTTCGAGTGTGCTAACCGTTTTACCACGAAGGCGTGCCGAAAAGAGGGAGAAAATACCTTACATGTTTACGTTACATTTATTTTACTTTACGTTATACATAGTGTAAAGGGCCTGGTATGGTTACCCGGCAACTTGCTTGCTCAACAGATATGTTTGCCCGACACTCAGTTGATCGTCAGATATATTTATAAAGATCAGTAACCTTCCCACTTGCGTTTTTAAGAACTTGGGACGTTCCAGAACTTAATTCCATTCTCGGTAGCATTAAAAAAAATTCTTTTTAAATCCAAGAAGGACGTTAGTCCCGAATGACAAATTAGTCTCAAAACGGCATTTTGCGTCGAAACATTTAAACGCGTTGTATCACTTTTCCAGTTGTTGCCACCAAAGACGTATTATATTTAAAGAAATATTATTAAAGAAATATTACTGCACTGTAAAAAAACAACGGTGCCTAGAATTATCAAATTTTAAATAAAGTAGTCCTCCACGCGACACGGGAACCTGGAAGGCCAAATCTTGAATTCCGTATTTGCTTTATTATCTATTTCATATTTTGTAAAAATTTAATGTGCTTTTGACTAACAAACTCAACGATTCAAAGCAATGGCAATACTATACGAAATAAAACATTTTTATCTCCAGCGCTCTAGACACTCTAACGGAAATTCTAAAGATATGCTGTTTTTAAATATTTTGTCATTTTGTCATTGAATCGAATTCTATGTGGCTTAACCACCAAGAGCTTAATATTTAATAAGTAAGGTAAACACAAAAAGCGTTAATAATAAAAAGACAAAAAAAATTTTGTAAAGCCATCTGAGTAAGAAAATTGAACATTGACATCATGAACTAAGAAAGGCCAGGGGAAAAAAGCAGAAAATGTACACCAACATTTAACGCTGCATTGAGAATTCTAAATGTGTATTGCTATGCTGCTTTTAAAATTTTCTTAAGTTTGTTGTGGAATTGTATATAGCGTATGTGCGAAGAAAATGATGCTCAATAATAAAGCTAAAAAGGCAAAAAAAAGAAGGGTTTGTAAAAGTGAGTGTAACAGTAGACTGGTATACTGCGAGCTCAATGCGGGCATAAAAAAAGCCTTAACAAATTCTCTTGGGCGACTGTTAAAATATGAAATCTTTCGGATTTTTATATTTTTTTTTAATTTGTATTTATTTATTTATTTTATATGCTTGTTCGTCAGATATCTCCACTGAGTATTTATTCAGTTTTAATGGTCTATGATTCAATATAATGCAATACTGTGCATAATAGTACACAAGAAATATATTATTTATTCCTTTTTTTTATCGATAAAGACAGTGGTGATACATTTTTTCACGCTAAACGTATTCTTTGCGAGTAGGCGAAAGACTTTTCCCTTGAACGAAATCAACTGTCTACAGTTAGTTTTATTTCCAACTGGGAATCATCAAAGCTTAGTATACAAGAATATTGCAAACTATGTGTACTTAAAAGAAGCCTGTTCAACACTTCCTTTGGCTTATAAATGTTTGCTTATGTTACCAGTACCTTAAGTCATTTTTGAAAGGTCATTTTCAGAATTAAATTACGTGAAAAATCGACTACGTAGTACCCTTGCCCAGTTAAGTTTAGAAGCATTCATGCTGATGAAATGCGAAACTGCTTTATTAATATGAAAAGATAATGACGGTAAGTTAATGATCTACCCAGATCAAAACACCCTTTTTCCAAAAAAATTAATGCATTAAAGAAGTTTCCTTTCTTATTTAATTTTTTAATAATCTTTTTGCAAACCTTTATATTGATATTTAACAACATTTTAAGAGTTTTAATAGACAGATTTTATTCGTTTTCACTCTTTTATTATATGCTGTATTCGACGCTTTATTGTATAATACACTTTGAAAATGCAAAACAAAAATGGTTGAAATACCTATTTGTGTTAATGAATAATCTTTTTAAATTTAAATATTCTATTTGCGGCACCAGAAAATCATATGTACCGCATTAACGGGGAGTGACAGCTTTAAATGAAACAGTTTGTATGGATGATATTTAATGTGCATTTTAAGAAGTAAGTTTTTATTTTTGTTAACTGCGTCTAATGAGCCGCCCAACCGGGATAGCGGTTAGCGAAACTGACTGCCGCACTGACGGTACCGAGTTCGAATCCCGGAGAAGCATGGATTTTCTAAATGCATAATGTCTGTGACTTAAAGGAGCACTCTGAACATATGGCGAGCCGAAAGGTCTCTCGAGAGGTTGTGAGGGAGAGGGGGCAAACCCTCGGACCCGTTTCCAAGGGATGCATTTCATCGAAACTGGGGGCGGAACTGAATAAAGTCTAAAGTCACCTGTTTGGTGCTCAAGGCTCTTGCCAACGGCAGGCTTAGTCTTGCACTTCTTGCCAAGATGAATTTCGTGGGTTTCTTCAGGTGTATCTGTCAGACAAGTGAGATAAATCACAACAACAAGAAGCTTCTAATGAAATAACTAGAACATTTTGTGATAGCATTAATCATTGTGATCGAAATTTAATTAGTGGTTTTATATTTTAACCCACTTTTAATAATTTATAATTACTTTTTAATTACGATAATTAATTATATAATTATCAATCTTTTTTTAAATTTAAATAACGATGAATTAGTTTCTCGTGTCAGTTAGAATAATCTTATCCGCTCCTGGTATAGTTCGACCGTTTCAAACGCAACCCTGGCTGGCATTCTGCCAAAACACATAGACTCGTCCAAAAGGGGCGTTATTACTTGCTGCGACGTGAAAAGTCACGCGAAAGTCCTCTTTTCTCTGGGAAGAGATATGCGGCAGGGAAAGAAAGTCCCCATTCTTCCACCCTATTTTGAGAATAATTCGGTCCAAATGGCGCATGTGTGTTTGCGCTCATGGTCGCGGATGAGACGGTCGAACTATACACACACGCATATACATTTAGAGCCATTTTTATAAACTATGATAATTTGCCATCTGAAAATCAATGCGAAAAGTAACCTGTCCAGCAAACGCACCCATCGAGCAAGCGACCTCACGCGAGTGTAAATTCTTCGTTTTTCTGTCTTATACGTTTGTTTTCAATTTAAGAATTTCTTAAATTAAAAAATTAAATTGTTATCTTTAACTCCCAATTAAGTTATCGTCTTCGGGCGAATTGCTCTGTCATTCTGTACAGTCACTATGTCTGTTTCTTTTTTGTTTTTGAAGAGGAGACGTGAAAAATGTGCAGTGCTCTCGCCGAGACTCGAACCCTAGACCTGTCGACTACACATCGTGTATGCTTGCAATTACACCACGAAAACATGCTGCAGGGAGAAAAAAATGCCTCATATACTCCTCCTTTTAAAGGGTGACTGGGGATGAGGGCACCTAATCGCCAAATCATGGTGGTGACGAATTATTGTCCAACACCTTTTAATTCGGGCGCCACTTCTAGAGTCACTAGGTTATATCGAAGCAGGAGACGTGCAAAATGTGCAATGGCTTCGCCGGTACTCCCGAATACTCGTTGAGTGCGCTTCCAGTTATACCACAAAGACATGCGGAAAGGAAGGCCAAAATACCTTATAATACTTTCCTTCGTGTACTACATAAAAATGCATTTATATTATACGTATTTTAGTTTATTATGTAGTAATGCTGCTTCATTTTCCTATCATATAATGTAACTTTAAATTAACTGTTAAATATTAACTAAAATAACGCACCTAAGGACAAATTTTAAAGATAATATAAGAACAAGAAACAGCCTAAGTAGCGTAAATTTGCAGAAATGGTTTCAAAGGTTGCTTTTTCTTTAGCAGTAAGAATGAAAATAACGAAGAAAAAGGTTTCTTTCTCGAGATTTTTTGTCTATTGTTATTCAGTAAGCACATACTTCCCTTTCGTCATTTTTAATCCTGCAATTGAAAAAGATGATTCCATTTAACCTTCGAAACTATTTCAAATTTACGCATCTCCATTGCTTTTCTATTCGTAGTACATATAAAAATTATTTTTGCACTATAAACTTCAACTGTAGTGAAAGAGCTTTCTTTTTACTTTCTTGTACGCAACAAAAAGAAAGTGTTGAAATTACGAAAAACTTCGGGTATCATATTTCAACGAAAATATCCATTTCGACTTATCCAATGCAATTTAACGATGTTTTTGCGTGACATCTGTACGTAAGGACCGAATAAAGCACACTTTTCCCCACAAATTATAAAACTGATTTAAAATGGATTCTGAAGAGATCTTTTCATGGCGTACGTATGTATGTATCTCGCATAACTCAAAATTAAGTAGCCTCAGAATATTGAAATTTTGTATATAGAACTGCTATAATATGTAGATATGCACCTCCCATTTTGGTTACAATCGGCCTTATTAAAAGTATAAATATATATATATATATACACATATAGTATATCCACTTTGCTAGTCGGCTCAGTAAGCTCAGTTTCGTTATCCTTATATGTTTGTAAATTGCGTATTTTTTGCTTTAAAAATGCTTGAATTAAGTTGTTCTTATCTTCTGGTTAAGGTTTTTATACCTTTAGTTAATCTGCATGTTTTAGTTGTAGAATTATTAACAATATAAAAGAAGTTTAAGTGCAGCTAAGCCTAATTTTTTTGTCCATAGCAGCCATATTTGTTTGCATCCGAAACATAGCAGAATAGTGGATTTGTTGCCAATCTAGAGAAACTAAGCTTCGCAACAACGAAGATAACGCCTTCTTTTATGATTGCGAATTGAATCATGTTTAATCCATTCTGGAATTTATTCGAGGAAATAAGTGCTTAAGATTTACTTCGTCATTTTTAATATAGATATTTTGAGTTTTTATATATTTTTGCCTTGTCGCGAAGTGAGAACTGAGTTAATTGAATGAGAAATATTGAATCGTGTGTGAAAAACTGTTTTCTTTTTGTTTATTTGTTTAATTTCTTTTATACATCGTTTGAGATTTATCATAGTATTTGAAGAGAAACTGTGGTAACGATTAGATAAATCTTCAGGTGATATACATAATTTTTGTGCATGCTGAGTTACAGAATGAATGAAATATAACGCTGTTAAGTGAACCTAGCGCCAGAGTGTCGCTATGGTAAACAAATATAGTGAATTCTAAAGAGTGCATTTATTCTACTGTAGTTTATGCGCTATCGAGAAGTAGATTAAACTCAATCCAATAGGTTTAAGGGAAATGCAAAATGCGTATAATTTAATATTCGGCACAAGAAAGTTATGTGGATCATCATCAGATTTTTCAATCTCCAGCGCCCGAGACTGTTACAAATGCCTTCGAAATGCCTTCTCACGAATTTTTGGATTCCGGGGGTATCTCTCGAAACTCAACTCCCCGCCGCTCGGAAAAAAAATGATCTCTACAAAAAAAAAAAAAAAAAAAAAAAAACAGACACATGGGCACATATTTTAATAATATAATTTGTCGGTGAGGAGTTTAGAGCATTGGATACAAATCGTTAAAACTGAAAAATCTTCAAAATTTGTTATTAATTTATTTTAGGTTGTGCAGGCTTTGCACATTACATGGATAACAAGAGTTTAGACATCATATAAAAGCGTTTTCATTCAAACTGTTTCAGAAAAATTAAAGTGTAAAAACATTTTTTTAATTATCAAAATATTCTTCGCATGCATAATTAAAATAAAATCGTCAACAGGCTAAAACTGATGAATTCTAAAATTATCGAATAGAAATTCAGTTAACTGACTCCAAGGAATCAAACTATATTTTGTTGTGTTTTTTTTTTTTTTTTTTTTTTTTTTTTTGCAACACACTGCATTGCCCATCTCATAAAAACCTTTTAACTGCTTACTGCTTAGCAGAATATTGGATTTGTTGCCAATCTAGGGAAACTAGGCTTCGCAACAACAAAGATAACGTCTTCTTTTATCATTTGGAATTAAATCATGCTGAATCCATTCTCGCATTTATTGGAGGAAATAAGTGTTTAAGATTTACTTCGTATTTTTTTTATATAGATATTTTGAGTTTTTATGTATTTTTGCTACTATTTTTTGTCGCGAAGTGAGAACTGAATTAATTGAATCAGAAATACTGAATCGTCTGAAAAGCCGTTCCCTCTTTTTTTGTGCTTAATTTCTTTAACACATCGTTTTAGATTTATTATAGTATTTGAATAGAACATGTGGTAACGATTAGGTAATTCTTCAGATGATATCATTTTTGTGCATTCTGAGTTATAAAATGAATGAGATGTAAAGGTATTAAGTGAAACTAGCGCCGGAGTGTCGCTATGGTAAACAAATATAGTGAATTTTGAAGAGTGCATTTATTCTATTGTGGTTTATACGCTATCGACGAAGTAGATCTAATTCAATCCAATAAGTTTAAATGAAATGAAAAACGCCTATAATTTAATATTCCGTACAAGTATGCGTGTAATTACAAGTAATATTCCGTACAAGTGTGTACGTGGTGTACGCGTCAGATTTTTGTATCTTATGAATTGGATTTAAGGTAATTTATAAAATTTGACTTCGATGAAATATCCTCTTTTCAACTGTGCGGATTTAAACAATAACTTCATGCACCAAATTTATTCCAATTCAATATTGACTTTATATCCCATTTAAACATAGATTAAAAAAACAGAGTAATTTAGAGTCGAAAATGGGTTATAATTACACATTTTTTCGAATTACTAATTATTTCTGAAGAAAATACTTTTCTCATTTTTCCGAATTATATTATAATACGCGTATCGCAGGCCGAAATATCAATAAATTAGTATCTACGAAGTGACACAGCGGTTTTCACCCCCAGGCGGGAATTCCCTAGTGGTCTTTTCACAGTTTCAGGATGTTAATGGCTCAATAGGATTTTGTTTACATGTTAAGTGTGTAGTGTACCATCCCGTCGGTATAGTGGTTAGGGGAGCCGACTGCGATACAACGGGCTCGGGTTCGAATCCCGGAGAAGGCATGGTGTTAAGAGTCCGCCCCTTCATAGGGGGCAACGGTGGTCCACCTATTAGGTGCCTCCATAATAAAGTGACCACCATGTCTGGACTTAGTAGTGGCCAAGTCGAAGTCGGCTGAGGGCCCGTCATTGGAAAACAAAAATAAATGTAAATGTGTTTCTTGAGTTTTGAAATTATTGAGTTCGGATAATCATTTAGCAATAATGAAAATGGTGCAAGAAGCAAAGCAATATGAGAATTACTAACCTAAGATTTAAAGTTCTGGAACCCTGTACACGCAATCAAGAACGGTGAACTCTCAAAATCAATTAAGTGATTAACTAATTAGTAACAATAATATTTAAACTTTAAATAATAAATCATTAAATTAAAATGTACCATAAAGCAGTAAATAAAACATTACTAATTTAAGTTAATTAAATAATAAATGGAAAATAATATATTATATATAAATAAAATAATTATATAAATGAAAGTAAGACACCGCATCGTTTTTTTTTTTCGCATCGTTTATAAAAGGAAGTTAAATATTTTAAATAGTATACACTCAGATATAAACTTCTTCTCAGCAATGCGGTTTAGGAATAATATTGTGATTCAGACAGACAAAAAAGATAACAGATCATCTTATTTACAGTTCTGATTCAAGTTTTAAATTCCCTCTATGTAGTAAAATTCATTGTTACTCGTGCGAACTAAACGAGTTGGAAAAAGAAAGCACCGAAGAAAGAAAATGTCTAGTGTACATAGCTCACGATTAGAGCTTAATTTTAGAGCTGTGTCTCAAGTTTGATATGAAGCAGACATGAAACACAGCTCTAAAATTTATTCGAAAAGAAGGAGGAAAATTATTTTAAAATTTTATATACAAGTTTCTCTGACTTGCAACTGGAGGAAATACATAATCTATTTTAGCTCTAAGGAATGTATCCAACGAATACAGAATATAAAGAGTAAGAAGTAAGAATCGAGTCTGAAATAATGCATACAATTTCTGCGGGGAGGAAAGATTTCATTTGATCCCATTTGCATGAATTTCATTTACTCATAAAATTTGAAAATGCGCCCAAATGAATATAATTTGCAGTTGGAAGAGAAAGAAGGCTCATGAGTGGCCGAGCGGTAAAATCGTTGGTCATCGGTTATTCGACCCATGAGTATAGAAAACTGCATACGAGATTTCATGGTTTTCTCCATTTGTAACGTAAATCTGAACCAGTATTCCTTAAAAAGTTCCACACTAAGGCTTTCCTCCTTTTTTATGTAGCCTAGCCTTTGCTTTCTTTTACGCAGTTAGATCTGGATCTGGAATAGGGAAAACCTCAATTTAAAAGGTGAAATTTCTTTGTTGTCCCTTTTGATTTTCATATAAAATGTTTGCCATACCACTGGAAAAAAATCATTTCTGAAGAAGAGGGATGTGTGTTTGATCGCCCTCAAAACCATTAGAATTTTGTTAAACATCTATACAAATCTAAAGCTGCCTTTTTGCCTAAATTAAAAAATTAATTTTTTCAGATATAATAAATAAAAGATTTAGATATAAATAAATAAATGTAATTAATTTTGGTAATAAAATTTGTTCCTATATATATTTGTTCAAATAAAAATTTGAATTTTTTTTTTGATTTAAAAATTTTCAAAACTAAATTAATCAGGTTCTTTCCTTAGATCATAACCGTCAACTGAATTTACACGATTTATTTACGGTTTAAAATATGCCTCCCAAACAAATGTGTATTTTTGCTCGCAGAGAAATCTCACTTTTCTGCAAGTACAAATTCTGAATATTTGTATTATCTCGTCGTTCATTCAACTATTGATTTAGCCCGTCAATTCTTTCTCTCGATGTAGATAACAATGCACTGAACTTATTATTACACACTATGGATGTTAAATAAATTATTCTCCAACAAGAAAAGGACAGGCTTCATTAGATCTATTCTGGTTCGATTCTTCCAGGATACGTGAGATCATCACCGATATCGACAATCCTAATTACTTTCTCACATGAACTAGCCATCACAGTCAGATAAAAATACCGCATCGCTTTTAATTAATGCTCGCTGGGAGAGATATGCGGCGGCGAGTGTGGTGCCAGCCCCCCTGTTCTTCCCCCAAAGGAACTGAGGCAACATCTTTCATACATCTCTCTCATTACCAACTTCCCCTGACACCTGCTCAGAGAGCTGTTGTAATCGAAACCATAGCCAACCCTTTGGTGACCAAAGTCATTAGGGTCAGAGGGATATGATTCTTTCCGTTTGAGACCCTCGCAATCTATCTCGCAGAACAAGAGCAGGAGCAAGAAGATATGAGCTGCTTTTCTCTTGCGGTCGGGACCTAATCATGATCCTCCAAGCCTCTCCCCCTCGGGGGATCCATTAGTTGGAGCGGGGTAGTAAAGGGGAGCTGCCTTGGTTTTTGATGGACACTGTAATTATCTAACGTGTCCCAGCGATCAGGTCTAATCGGGCTGGCCTTTGATCGCCGGCCGACTGCTGGACCTGACAAGCCGGTGGACGCCTCTTCATTAGAAGTTGCTCTTTCTGCGCCAGCTTTCCACCCAGCCTCCCCCCTCTTCGTCCTCGTCGCGTCCTTACTTAAGCCCTGGGGCTATCAGCGATGTCAATTGGAGGAGCCTGTTTCATCAGTGGTAGGGTCGTTCCAAGTCTTTTTTCTTTCTTGTCTTTTTTATTCGGTTTATGTGTTTATTTTTATTTTTTGGAGCGGTGATTTTGGTATTTTTTTTAAAGAGGTGAAAGGACCATAGTGCTCTTTCTCGTTATAATGCGACGAGCAGGACAAGAATAAATGCATGATATTCTGAGAATAAAGGGTTCACTAATGAAAGACAATCAAACATTTACGAATGTAAAAAATATGCACATATACTTCCTTAATAAAGAATTTAAAAGTATTTTTAATATTTTTATGCGTTTTCAGCCTATAAACTTGTTGATGGCAGCTCAGTGGCAACACATTTCACCCAAATAGCTGAGTTTGTTTATTAAATTCTAGACAAATTAACATAATTGCGTTTCTCCGAGTGGCAACACTTTTTTTTATATCGCTGAGTTTTCTGATTAAATTTGAAACATATATAGATCTTACGCTTTGAAGAGTGTCACCGCAAAGCTTTTAAATCGCTGAGTTTTTAGTCACAGGTTCATAAAATTAGCATAAAATATATGTATATGAAGGGTGTGTACTCAATGGGTTTGTTTTTTGAGAAATCTTATGTAGACAATGATCGTCCTCTTGTTTTGAAAGTCGAAGTGGCAAGTTTCATGAAGATCAGATTTAAACTGTAGCTTTGTATGAAAGACAAACAAACATTGTTTATATATATATATTTATTTATTTATTGTTTGATAAAAAAAAACTAATGTTAAGTTAAATAAAATTAAATAATTCAACTGAGCCATTGCTGCAACGAATGAAATTTGAATTTAACAAATACAAAAACATTATCTCATTCATGTAAAGGTAATTTAAATTTTAAATTATTAAAGTTCAAGTGTAAACAAATAAAAAAGATTAATTATTGCTGCGAACTGATTTGCAATATCATTCAAATTCAGAAAGCATATGTAAATTAAGTGCAAGCATCTAAATATATGAAAAAATATTTAATAATCAATAAATAACCCTAAGAACTTTAAAGAATTTTTAAGACTAAATTAAGTTGTATAAAGTGAATAATTCTCGAGCAGGCAGGCGACAGATCGTTTCAAGGGAAGTTACCTCCAAACCTTCAATTACTCAATTCGTGTTTCGTCAACCATATAGGCATGGATAAAGTATTATACAAAATCAAAAATAAAACCAAAAGTATGAATGCCTAAATGAGAAATTTAACTTTAAAAGAATTTAGAGAAATTTTGTAAGTAAATCTACTTAGGAAACAAATTGTTAATTAAAAGTACAATGCTAATGTAATTAAGAGTAAATATCCAAAATAATATAGAATTCCTGCCTA
>KK120612.1:609917-649035 GCA_000611955.2 Stegodyphus mimosarum | reverse complement strand
GACGATTGTTTTGCGTGGCATCTGTACATACGGACAGGCAATATATATATATTTTTTTTTCAAAACGGATTGCAAAATGAATTCAAAAGGGATTTTACTTGGCCCTTATGTACATATATGTAATGTACATAATATACAATATCCCAAAACATATATATAAATATGTATTAATGTAAGTATGCATGCATCTCGCAAAACGGAAAAAAGATTAGCAGTAGAACTTCGAAATTTTGTACGTAGCATTTCTATATTAGTTGTGCACCTCACTTTCTTATTGCGATCTGCAATACCAAACGTAGACACACACATTAAATGTAACACACATGTAATGGAAATTTAGATAGGTCAAAAGGCCAATTGTACAAAATGTAAATATGGCAAGAATTTTGGGGAAAACCTCAAAATAAAGTAGCAAAGGAAAAATAATTTCTGAAAAAAAAAAACCTTTAAAAATAATCACTCTTATTTAGTGTTTTAAGCAGATCTTGATAAGGGGTAGGCATTTAAAACATCAAACCCGGTTGATTAATGAGCCATGAATAACATGTTTCGTTCCTCTCGACACTGTAGGATTAAATCCCCTGTAAATTAATTTGCGTTTTGAAAACTTATTCCTGATACAGTCTTACACTGCTGAAGAGCTTCCCCTACATGCTATCCGACTTCTTCGAATCAAAATTTAAGTAAAATAAAAGAAATATTAAAGTAAAAAAGTGCTAATAAACAAACTAAAACACACAAATGTAAAAACTCATAAAAATGCGGTAAATTACAAGAAAAGCTTTTAGAACTGTACAAATTAATTCCGAAAATGTTATTCATATAATATACACCTACCCCTTACTCGGCCTTTATTTCGTAATCATTGGTCATAGTCATATACTTCCGAACACAGAAGTGTTTAGGATAAAAATATTCATATTTTGGCTATGTCAAATTAAAAAAAAGCTATTTTAGACAATAAGGAAATCTAATTTTTAATGCTATTACGCGGTTCTTTCACTTATATTTCTGAAAGTTTTAATATTCGTTACGAAAGAATAGAACTGTAAGAAGTTTTACTACAGTAGGGCAAAAATTGACCTGGATATTTAATTTCAAAATATGCAAAATTGTTGATGTCATTTTCACCTTGCCTTGAGGGATAGCAAATTAATTAATCAGAAGAACTCGAGGAAGTAAGTTTAAATAAAGTGCAGCAAAAATGTGTACAATTTAATAGGTACTGCAAGAAATCATGTTGTATCCACATCAGATGCTTACAAACAATTTTAAGCTTACGTGGCATTAATTAAATTGAAAAAAAAAATATTTTATACTATTTTGATCTTATTAACCGAACTCTTGATTACAGTAAGCGAAATATTTCCTATGTTTTCTTATACAAAAAGTCAATACTTCGACAATTCGATAACAGTACCGATTACGATAAGATTAATAGCGGTCACATGAAGTGACATTTATTGTATAACAAATTACTCGCTTAAGAAGTTAACTTTATATCGATATGTGTATTGTTACTAATTCTGTACTTAGATAGGTAATTTCAGTAGAATTGTGAGTAAAATTGTTGAATTCTTTTGTAAAATGAAAAATCTAAAGAGAAGCTATGCCAGAAAATAAGAGTACAGGGGCAAGTGCGTTTAACATTCAGTAAATGGGTATATCGGTATGTTTGGCGAGATATCGCCAAGCTGACAATGGTTTTGGCGACTTATTTTGTCGGCAAATTTGGCGACGTTTTGGTCTGGTCCCTGTATTACATTAATATGTACTGAAATTGAATGGATGTAATTGACCACTATTTTAGCCGCAACAGTAATTGCACTCTCATATCGCTTTCCAGTAATTTCGAGAAGCAGAAAATACTAGAAATATCTCGGCTGGCCGGTTGAAAACTAAGCCCGAAAATAGAGCATCTGTTCTCAGTTGCTTAGTTATTCTTGTGCGAGTACAGAGGCTGTTCGCACATTTTTTAGACGATTTTGGTAAGCGGTAATAAAAAATCGTTTCCTGCAAAAGAAGTAATTGCAATTGTACTATGTTTTTAAAAGTCAAAATTATCGTCTGTGGCTTGAAAGTTTTGCTTTTATTGAAAATGCGAATTTAACAAAGCAATGGTTCCAAGGCTACATTTACGTTCTTTCCGAAGAGAAATATGCATACTCCGGTATCCAAAAACGATGTGAGAGTGATGGGTTTCTGATATCTAAAGCGCCGATAGGTAATATCATCAACAAGAAAGGAAAAAAAACGTCAAATTGGATCCTCAAGTGGGACAAAAATTCCAAACAAGTATCCAAGGAAAAAACGAACATCTTCGACTATTGCAAAGGTACGTTGTTTAATGATAAAATGAAATCCCCCTAGTCAAAGGACAGTTTCAAAATCATTAAAATGCTCGGTGTCCACTGTAAACAAAATGATAAAGGTCGATTTAAATCTTAAGAAAGCGAAAAAACGCAATGTGCATCGTCTTCTTCCAAAGCATATCGCTCGACGCGGGACACGCTGCAGAATTCTATATGAGAAACACTTATCCAAAGAAAAATGGAAAACAATTGTCACAATAAATAAAGCATGGGTGTATTTAAATGATTGTAACAAAAAAAAGAGCCATTTATTATCTTAAAAGGGGAGAAAAAATTTAAGTACATGGTTCAAAGAATCGAAAGAAAGTTTTTCTAAGGGATTCATGATTGTTGCTGGTTTTTCTTAGAATGGCAAGTTAAAAATAAAAAGAGTGCACAAAAATATCAAGATTAACTCCAAATATTATCAGGAACATATTTTATCGCCAATTTTTCTGAATGAAATACCATCGCTTTACCCACAGTGCCATCCATCTGGACAAAGCTAGCAGTCACACATCAAAATCCACTGTAAATTTCCTAAAAGAAATGGAACAAAAAACTGATATCGAGGCCATAGCCTTCAATGATATCCCTACTAAATCTCCAGGTGTGTCATCTATGGATTTTTGTGCTTTCGGACTTTTAAAAACTGCATATCCAAACGTTGTCCCAAAACCCTAACAGGACTCTGGCAAGCTGTTCGGGAGGAATGGGATAGAATACCTCTTCTGACACTTCGAAAGGCATTATTATCCTGGAAATTGCGGTATCGAAAGATAGTTCAGAATAAGGGATGTCAAATAGAACATTTAAAAAACAGGAAGTTTATGTAATTTAGTTTTGTGAGTACAATATACATCGTCTAAAATATGTGCGAACAGCCTCTGTAGTTAGTTCCGAGTGAATTGAGATAAACCCAAGTTAGCTGATTGTACTGTGTGATACTGTGATACCAGTACGAGTAATTTCTGCGGAAAATTTCAGAACTTCGAAGTCTTTATCTTGATAAAATAAATTTTTATTAACCTATCATCGAATATGCTCGCATTGAATCTACACTCACGTTTGTGAAAATTGCAACAACAAGAAGGAATCGTCATAATTAAATGCAATTTAATACACAGTTGAGTGGTAGTGGTACAAATAAATGATTAAATGTTCAAAGCAAACAAACAAGAACAAGAGATCAGAATCAGTATTTTGTGTGGCCACCACGCGCCGCAATAAGTGCTGCTATACGACGTGGCATGGAGTCAAACAAAGTTTGAATGTCTGACTAGGAAGAGCAATTCCATATCGTTTGTACGCGTACCCAAAGTTCGTCTGCAGACGCAACAGGACGAGGATCACGAGCAAGACGCCGACCAATGACATCCCACACATGTTCAATTGGCGACATATCCGGGGAACACGCAGGCCAAGGAAGAAGCTGTACCTGCTGCGCTGCAAAGAAGGATTTAACAATCCGAGCAGTATGAGGGCGGGCATTGTCCTGTTGAAATACAGCGCCTGGCAAGCTTTGAAGGAAGGGAACAGCTTCGGGCTGTAGAACTTCACGGATATACCGGTTGCTGTTCAGATTGCCCACAATTCGTAGCAATTGAGATCGTCTATGATATGCTATGGCGCCCCAGACCATAACTCCGGGTGTTCGTCCACTGTGGCGTTCGATAATGCACTCCGGAAGGTGGCGTTCACCGGCATAGCGTCTGACACGAATGCGGCCATCATGGTACCACAAATTAAAGCGGGATTCGTCAGAAAACACGACATGCTGCCAATCAGCACGCCAGTCTCTATGCTGATTGGCCCATTGTAGCCGCAGGCGGCGATGGTCGTGCGTTAGGGGGATCCTGTATAAAGGAGTCCGTGCGCGCAGTCCACACTGCAGCAGACGTCTACGAATTGATGAAGCACACAATGAAACACCTGTAGCTATTGACCACAGTGCTGCCAATTGTCTAGAGGAAGCTGTACGGTCCGTCCGCGCCATGCGGACCAGGTGTCTATCATCGCGAGCTGACGTCACATTTCGGGGTCCACTCCCGGATTTCCGAGTTGTCCGACACTCGTCCGTCCACTGCTTCCAAACGCGCATCACTGTGCTGCTGTTACGCTGCACACGAGAGGCTACTGCACGATACGACAATCCAGCTTCACGAAGGCCGATGATTCTCCCTCGTTCAAACTCTGTAAGTTGTTCAAATCTCGCTCTCTTTCGTCGACGAGGCATAAGTACAGATTGAGTTAACGTTTACCACTAGCAGATAACCACCGATAACCATACACGCCTCGCTACAGCCGTCTATTTATTCGGATCCATCAGCCGTTCAGAGGGCGCTGCTCAGCATACGCATACGCTACGGATTTGCAATTCTAATCATTTGCATATCATGCGCTACTTTGCATTTCCTGAAAATTTCAGCTCACTCGCGTAAGTCCTTCATGGTGCTGCAATTTTCACAAACGTGAGTGTATTACGAACCCGTACGCAGGCGGCAATATAATGCTTTCCTTGTTAATAATATGAAACTGTCCACAAAGAATAACAAAATGTATTAGTTGTGTATAAAAAAGCTCTGTATTTTGATCGATACGCGCGCAACTTATCTACCTGAGCAGAAGCCCCGAAATCACCACGAAAGCGATTTTCCAACAAAGCAACGTTTGTCAAAGTCAACTCAGCAGCCATTTAAACCCCTTTGGCACCAGCGAAAATCGGTCTCCGATGAAAGTGGATGTAGATAAAACCGACCCAAAAATTTTTGAGTGATTTCAAAACTTTTTCCCACTAGCTAAAGGGGCTCAAAAGACGGGAAAGTAGGGCGATGTAAAAAAGGGTGAATGTGTCACTCAAAAAATCTCCACGAAAATATCGGCATTTAAAGACATAATGATGGATTAGGTCTTATCGGGAACTACATTCTTAGTCCCTTGCAGCTAACGGATTTTTTAGGGTGCTGGGGTGGTGGAAGCTTCATATCTCGGTTCACGCTAGTAGACGGTTGAACGCCTTGCTTCGGGCTGGGGAATAACACCTTGGAAGGTAGTGTTCTATCGAAGCTTCGATCATTTGGTGTTTAGTTGAGACAGGCAAGGGAAAAAGAAATTCGTTCGATGTTTTCTCTAAAGCCCCGCTCTTCGTAAGGGAATAGCAAAGCCATGTGTGGTACAAGATAGTCAAAATGTAGTAGCAAGATAATACTCAGTCAATGCCCAAGGCTCGTAACTTCTCAACTCAACTCGAGCGATAGAGGATAGAAGAGATTTTAGAAGTCTTTCTTCTTCCATTTTTTTTTTCTTTTTCTTTTGTAAGCAAGCTAGAAAAGAAAAATACTTTAAATCGTTCCATTTTTCACCTTACGGTATATTTTCTTTAAGTTACTGCTGTATTTAATCGATGTATGTTTAAGAAGCTTAGCATAACTTTATATAGAGGTGAGTTTACGATTCAGGGTATTTTATGTGAAAATGATTTTTATTGGCAGAAAATAATCTTTCTAAATTTTTATACAAATGTATTCAGTTTAAAAGTAGTTATGTTTTTATAGTCGTTGAATGTTCATGTAAATATGTATGCCTATGAAAAGCTTAAATAAAATCTGTGTTAAATTAGGTAAAAGAAATTCAGTAGTGCTGTCAAGCAAGTTTGCAGATAAACTCATTGTTTTAGCATATAGTTTCCCTTTAAAATCATGCTTCGTTGTAACTTGATTTCAGCATGACTTATAATATATTAAAAAACTAGCGAGCTGCGGTAAAAAACAAAATTTATAAGTTCTCTGCGCACCTAAAAAATGCATAAAAATATTTCAATATGAATAACGTCAGTTCATTCATTCCAACGAAGGAACAACCAATTCGTAAATGATTTTTTGTTGCCAAACCAGAAAACAAAAACTTTAGACACTTCAGGTTAATACGTATGATGTCATGATTTAAATTTAATGTAATATAGCAATTTGTTTTCATTATCAACAATCAATAAACGATTTAACGTGACAATAACACAACTTGTCAATTATCCTAACCTGAAACAAAAAAGTTGCCAACAGCAGCTATTTATTTAAAATGCTGACACTAACGAAAACGTTTCGACGTACAGTGACGTCACATGCAATCGTGTGGCTTCTTCAACGTTAGAATACAACAGTGTATATATATAAAAAAAAATTATAGAAAGTAGTAGATGAACAAGAGACCTTTTGGTCAAGAATTTTGCGCATTGAGCTGCAAAATTAAAATTAAAGCCAAGCAAAGAGGGTAAAATTCTAAAAGCAATCGCCTAAAAGTATATAAAGAAAATCTGAAAGATTTCAGATTTTACAGTACGTCCAAAGAGGCGTTTTTTAAAGTTTCGTATGTTACCTTTATTTATTAAATATCATGTTCTTCGCATTTAAACCATAAAATTCAATTCAACAACAATATCGCAAAATAATTTTAAAATGAGCATATCTTTAGAATTTCCGATACACAGACTCTCGCGCTGAAGATAAAAATATTTTTTTTTCGTACAGTGTTGCCATTACTCGCTTTGAAATCGTTGAGTTTGTTAATAAAAAATTCGTTAAAGTGTTACAAAATATGAAATGAAACAAATAAATCAAATTTCAAATTATAAATTAGGTCTTAAAAATAAAAGTCGAATAAGATTTTTAAGCCAAGTAATGGGGTGGGTATCAATTACACTCCGCATATCTTCAGGTTTTACCGTTCTTGCGAAATAGTTTTCACTATAACTTTCTGTTATTTCATTTTGCTAGATCATGCCGTACGACAATAACGTGCCAGTGACACTTCCTATCCTGTCTCAATTTCACGCCAGTACAGCAGCAGTAAGAAAACAGTAAAACGAGCTTTCCAAAACTTTACTCACAGCGACGCTTAGAGGCTTCAAGCATATAACTGTGATAGAGCCATTTTGAAATCACCTTTAGTTAGCATAAATTGTAAGTAAAATTTACAATTAGTTTTGACTTATTAATATGTAGAAACCTCCTGTTTATTAGACATTTATTTATATATTTCTTTCATTTCATTTGTCTTGTAATTTTTGTTTCAGTTTTCCATACATTTTTGATTTATTCTTACTTTTAAGTATTGTTCTGTATGAATACTATAATTATTTTTATTTATTATTGAAAATAATTGAAATTAATACTGTATCATTGCGTCGGGGAATTATTTCACACTTCTGGACTTCTTTAAATTTAAATTCAGATTTTATGAAATTGGTTAGAAATTTTAAAATTGGAATAGGGATTTTGTTCAGATATATGCCGAATGATGAAACTCTATCCTCATAAATTGTTGGTGATTGTACGGAGAGATTCCATTTCCCCTCGATAGGAGAAGATCTTTCTCTAGAATCACTAATGCCCACCAGCGGCCGAGCGGTAAAGACGCTGAACACTGGTAGTTCGGTCCGCGGTTCGAATCCCGCGAACGGGCTGGCTGCATGGGAGTTTTCGTGGTTTTCCCCATGTGTAACGTGTATACGAGCCAGTTTCCCTTAGAAAGTCCTCAACGAAGGCATCCCTCCCCTTAGGCAGATAGCCCTCGTGTGCTTTGCCATAATTGAATAACCTAACCTACAATCACTAATGGTTCTCTTGTTACATATTTACTATCTAAATTTTACTTCACATTTCCTAGCAGATAATTTTTCATTTACACACTCACTGTTATAAACACATAACTTACATACACACGTTTGCTTCTGCCGACTGCAATAAAAAAGGGAGTTGCACAACTAGATGTTATGGCGAAACTTTAGTAAAATAGTTAGATGGAAAAACCGCGAGTTTCGAACTTCGGACCAAATTACAGTCTTCAAACACCGCTCAAAAGCTGATGAGCCGCTTTATTTCGTACAGATAAGTAATAATATTTTCACTGAAGTGTGTAACTTATCACTAATACCTAAGAGTTAATTTTTCGAAACCAAGAACTAAACGCAAATTTGATCCTCGAAATACTGTGAACAAACAGTATTGTCCTTACCATCTCTTGTAGACAGTCACTTCAGAAAGTTTCTGCAAGACGACCTCAGGAAACCAAAATCATCTGCAAAAGTGAGTGGTCCTCTGAGATAGGATTTTCTTTAGAAAGAAGGCTACTAAAATAAACTGTAAAACAAATGCAAAAATCTGTGTTTAACTTACTGAGATTACAGATAATAAGAAATGGCATGTTAAAGTATAACTGAAGTTGAATATACATTTTTACTTCCTTGTACGAAGTAAAGGGAGTAGTGTAATCGCGAAAACTTTCGAGTATCATATTTCAACGAAAATATCCATTTTGAGCACTACCGAATACAGTTTAACGATGTTTTTGAGTGACATCTGCTCCTAAGGGCAGAATAAAGGACGAATTATAAAACTGATTTAAAATGGATTCAGAAGAGATTTTTTCGGGGTATCACGTATGTACTAACCTATGTAACTCGCGTAACTCAAAAACGAGCCGTTTCAGAACGTTAAAATTTTGTATATAGGACTACTATATACAAAATAGTATAATCCTTTATGGGCGGCAAAAATAACATGTAGTTATGCACCTCCTTTTTTGGTTGCAATCGGACTCACAAAAATATGTAAATATATATGTTACGGTGAAACACCGAGATCTGGAGAATGTCGACTTTCACCTGTGAATGTTAACATTCACATAGTCGCTTGGTTATGTCCGAAATATTTTCCAAATACTCTTATTTCTGACTTATACCGATGAATGTCGACATTCACCGTGTACTAATGGTGAATGTTGAATAAATGAGAATATTATATTTTCTTCTCCGTCATTTATTCGCGAAAAAACACACAAGTACTTAAAACACACAATACATTCAAAATGAGAAAGGAAAATAATAGAAGTTAAAAAACCTACTTAATTATACAGTACGCAGTAAATGAGAAAATAAAATAATAGTAATAAAAAACTTACTAAATTATGTGATTCAAATCTGATTAATTGCAACAAGAGGCCCTCGCTTTTACGACTGCATTTATGGGAAACAGCCAGTCGCCTCTCTTTTCGACCTACACCACAGAATGTCTGTGATTGTCGACATACACCGGTGAGGGTCCGAATGCACAAGAATGGAATGTTATCTTCGATCTTTCACCGACGTATTTGGTGAATGTTGACATTCTCCGGTGAAAGTCGACATTCTCCAATATCGGTCTTTCACAGTAACATATATACACACTCTGTAACTCGAATCAGTGAGCCAGTATTTTTATTCTTATATGTTGGTAAATTGTGCCTTATCTAAGGTTTTTATGGCTTTAGTTAATCTGCATGCAATAGTTGTAGAATTATAAACAGTTTAAAAGCTGTTTAAGTGCGGCAAAGCCTATTCTTTTACCATAGCAGGCATATTTGTTGCGCACCGAAAACTCTGCCTTCTTGTCTGCTGGCCGAATTGCTTCTTTTCGCGTAAAACACTTTAATTTCAATTGTTTTAACTGTATTTGATGTTTTATATTTTTCTATATTTTTCAATTTTTAATAAAGTCATTTTGAGGTTTTATGTATTCCTACCTTGCCGAGAAGTGAGAACTGAATTAATTGAATGAGAAATATAACTGTAATGAAATTCGAGGAAATAGGTTTAAAAGAAATGCAGCAAAAAAGTGCGTGTAATTTAACATTCCGTATAAAGAAGTCATGTGGTGTACATATCCAGATTTTCTTATGATTTATTAACGGTAGACATTAATCAAAATTTAATGAAGGTAAGAATTGAGCACTATGTTTTGTAATAGTTGAAAGATATCTGAAATAAAAAGTCTCTTAATATTTAAGATAGCTATATATTAGTCAGTATTTTAAGTTCTAGCTTTTTTCGTTTTTGTACATTTTATGCGAGTTAATTGCATTAGAATTTTAATATTCTTAGATTATTTTGGTAAATCTGTAATTTACTTTTGTACTGTTTTTATTTAATGTTTAAGATAACAATCTATTTGCTTGTATTTTTTAATTCTGCTTTTCTAACATATTTTTATGTAAGTTTATAGCACTGAAAATTATGATACTACCTGTTTCAAAACGTTTCCAATTTGCGATTATTTTGATGAATTTTAAATTTTAACTCATCCACTCTTTTATTGATAATCTACCCGTAATTCTTAATTTCGTGCTTTTTAACGAACCGAATAAACCAATTCATTTCACAAACCTATTGCTGTTCAAACGTCATAAATGAAATCAGGTATGGTAATAGACAATTGCGAAAAAATTCAAGAATCGTAAAATTTCGGTGATCATTATTTTAAAACCTTGGTAAAGATCTTGGATTATGATAAAACCTGGAAAAGAAAGTGTGAGAAACACGAAACTGAGATTAAGGTATTTTCTCCCTCCTTTCTGAATGCCTTCGTGGTGCAACGGTAACACAGTCGGCGCGTATTCGAGAGGTCCAGGTTCGAGTCCCGGCGAGGGCATTGCTCATTTTTCATGCCTTCTGCTTCAAAAAATCCTAATATCTCTACAGTGGCGCCCGAACTTAAAGGTGGTGGATGTTGATTCTTCGCAACCAGTATTTGGCGATTGGGTCCCTAATCCCCAGCTGCCCTTTAAAAGAGGGAGTAGGCAAGGTAGTTCCTCTTCCTTTCTGCATGCCTTCGTGGTGTAATGATAGCACGCTCGACGCGTATTCGGGATGTCCAGGGTTCGAGTCCCGGCAAGGGCATTGCTCATTTTTTCAGTCCTCTGCTTCAAAAAAAAGTGTCCTGTCTCTATACAAGGAAATGTAGATAACTGGTGGAATATTCTGCTTTTTTAATAGAAGATTCTGTTATTTGATGCGCTTCTTTTGATTTGTATCACCTTAAGGCAAGGCATGCCTTCGTCGAGTAAGCCTTGAGGAAATTGGTTCGTGGCCACGTTACGTATGAGGAAATCCATGAAAAATCACATGCAACTAACCAGTTCATTGTGCTCTGAACAGATGCTAAGAGAATACTGTTTATCCCTTTTACTACTTTATCGCTGGTTGCCCACTACTTATAAAGAGGCCAAATTAAATAAACATAAAAATACTATGAACTTAGAATTGAAAATATCACCTGTGGTAGCAAGAAAAATATTATTTCAAAAAAAGTGCCTTCGGATTTTATATTACGCCCAAAGGGGCGGCGTTTTTTTCCTCGTCATTTACACACACAAACACATATTGAGAGCATTTACGGCTAAAGTCCCTTTGAGCTAAAAATATTTAAAAATAGCATGTCTTCAGAATTTCCGATAGAAACTCTGGGTCGATGGAGATAAAAATATTTTTTTCGTACAATGTTGCCATTGCTAGGTTTAAAAGTGTTAATTTGTTTACCCAGAACACTTTAAAGTTTTACAAAATATGAAACAGACTATAAAACAAATTCGAATTTAAAATTCGGGCTTCCAGGTGCCCATATTCGGTTGGAGGACTACGTTATTCAAAATTTGATGGTTCTGTGTACTGTTGCTTTTTCACAATGCGAAAAACATGTATACATTCATGCAGATTCTTCATTGCTTAATTTCTTTAAATATGATACAGGGCGACAATATTTTGTGGCAACAATATGAAGAGTGATACAACGTGCTTTTAGCAGGATGTATTTGGGGTGTGTTCGATCCACATTTAACATTGCATTTAATATCCTACCTTTAATGACGTATTGTTGTGATGCTCTCATCCATTTTGACCACTATCGAATACATTTTAACAACGTTTTAGAGTGACATCTGCCTGTAAGGACAGAATAAAGGACGAATTATAAAACTGATTTAAAATGGATTCAGAAGAGTTTTTTTGGGGTATCACGTACGTACTAACCTACGTAACACGCGTAACTCAAAAACGAGCAGTTTCAGAACGTTAAAATTTGGTATATAGGACTACTATAACATCCCACAATCCCACAATCGGTGGTTAATAAACATGAAATGGTGCAAAATTAAGCTCTTCGCTTGATTACAGGAGATATGAGGTCCACACCTATCGATGCAGTGTTAGTGATGTCAGAAAATGAAACCTTCAAAGACATGAAAATGAAGGCCTTGGTTCTCCATGAAAAGCTACTGCAAATAAAGGATCCTTACTGGAGGGACTGCAGGGTCAAGTCTAGTAAATTAAAAACCCAATACGGATTAATTAACAAAAGTCTTATTCATTAAGTTAGATGTTGGGATTCCAGATAATATACAACTGCTCTTGACAACCAGATATCCTTTGAAGGTAATTACTGTCGAAGTAAGGCTAGACCTGGTGGAAACTATCTATAAAAAGAAAGATGTTGCAACAAGTGTTTTGAAATGTTATTGGAGACCATTGGTGACAGATAGCTACCTACTCAGTGGCTGCACATTTTTACTGATGGTTGTCAGGTTGACTGCCATTTTAACATTGTGACTGGTGTGTTTTCGGATCATTTTCTTTTTTACGCCGCTGCAAGATGCATTAGTACCTGCTTTGTTGGTGAGGTAGTAGCCATATGTATAGCCTTAAAGCAATTATTCCAAGTTTATTACAAGCAATCCATTACAAGTTTGTAGAGGCTGTCGTTTTTTCTGATTCTCCCGCAGCCATTCAGTCAGTTAGCTTTGCTGAAGACCCATTAACACCTGAAATTTTGCATTGTCAAGAATTCCTTAGAACTATTGCTTTAAAGAACAAACAAATTGTTCTTCAGTGGATGCCTGGCCATTGTGGGCTTTGGGGAACGAACAAGCGGGCTTGCTTCCAAAAATAGGTTCCAGCTTATTACATTCAAGTACAGCCATTTCTTATTAAAAGATTAAATTGTTTTTTTAAAAAAATATTTACATCTAATATTTTACGACATATTCAGAGTCGTACGGCCTTAAAGAGCTGTAGAAGGTTAAGTCCATCTCTTCTTCCCGATGGTCCAAGACGCAATGCAGTTGAGGTTTTCCGTCTGTCAACTAGTCATCATGGTCTTGTCGCCTACCTGCACCGTACAAGCATTTCAACTGATCCTATTCGCCTACTTTGTGATTCTGGAGGAGGAATTAAAAAGTACCACCTACTCCGATGTGGGGTCCTTCGTGGTCTTACAGAAGAGTCGAGATACTGCGAGAGAAGGACTCTCTTTAGGCAAAGACTTCGATCTCTTTGTTCTTAGTTCTATAGTTTGTAACCTTGTTTATAAGATTTTAGTTCTTTGTAACCTTTCGATTAGCCATTGGGACTAATAAAAATGTATCAATAAAATCTGTGCGATATTATAGATTTAAACATATGTAAGGTTTTAGTTAAACTAACAAAGTTTTATTTTAATTTAAATCTTTCTATCTCTTCTCAGTTTCAACTTCCCGTTAGAAGAAGCGCGCATTTTCAGCTTTATGCTAATTTGAAGTGGAGCCAACGACTATTTAAACCAAAGGTAAAAACCTCTCAGTGTGAGACAGCTTTTAGTCTCAGATCACGGTCACTCTATTCGAAGTTCGCCAGACCAGCTAGCATTTAAATTCTAAGCCATAGTGCTTTTACGTGATTGCTTATTGAAATAAATCCAAGTGTGTCAGTATTAGTAAATCTTGCTACGCACCATTTAGTTAGAGGCCAACCCCGCGTACAGCTCTGCGAGCAACGACTAGTTAAGTTCTATTTAGCTTTAGTTTAAAGACCCAAGTGTGGTCTTTACATTCTGTATCCCTCCCGAGTTGGGAAGTGGTTGTAAATAATATTGATTTAATAAAAGAGGATTTTAAATCCCTTTCAAGTGCAGTTATTCTACCACTTAAGCACAGTATCTACCACCAGAACATAGCTGCATTCAGCTCCCTGTTCCAGATCAGGAATTATGGATTTAAGGAGTTCCACGAAGATGTTTGCCAAGACTATGCACCGAACACTCAGTTCTGACACATATAGTAACTTAAGCATGAATCTAATCGAAAATTTTCGCTTCATTGTATGAAGAAAATGAACAAAAGTGCGGAGTCCATCTAAATAAGTGTATTCAATATTTTAATAAGTTCGTCATATTCAAATACTCAGCCACACAACAGATATTAACATAAACTTCAAATCCTTTAAACTGAATGGATGCATGAACTTATCAAAACAGTGTAAAAGCAAATAATACACAAAATTTCGTGTATTAATTAGGATAAAAACGATTTCGGACCTGTTCCATTAATGTTTAAAAGGTACAGAGTGTTCATTTAAATGTTCGATCTGTTAGCTTTTTTATGGACTGTAAATCCGCACCGAGATTCCCATAATAGAAGAGTTTATTGTAAAATTTCCAGGGGTATTGATTTTCAAGCACCTTCTGTTTATTTCCTGAGTCCATCAATTGTGGTGGGTTTCCACTTAGACAGAGCTCATTTCAAGAAACCAAATGAGCAATAGTTCATACATAAAACTTGAGGGGACTTTGCAGGAATACGTTGAAAAGTTACATATGCAATACCTGTATCAGTCTTCCTTTTGTCACGGAATGCAGTGGTACTTTTCGAAGTATGACTCATTTTTTTGTCTTGATGAAGTTACAAATCATTAAAAGTCTTGGGATAAAAAAATGGAAATAATATAAATTGTATTTTGCTTTAATTTTAATATCGCTTTCTTCGCACTTACGTCCAATAAAATTCAAGAGACAAATTGCAAAACATTTAAAAAACGCATATTTTTAAAATTTCCGATATAGTCTTATGCGTTCCCATACACTTTTCATATTCGTTACGTTATTTCATTGAAAACTACCCGTTCGAACGGCTAGTCACCTTATTATAATAAATTAGAATTACAATAAAAAGGGAAAAAGTGTATAATGAGTGTTTCAGATTTACTTCGTAATTTTTAATATACATATTTTGTGTTTTTAATGTATTTTTGAATTGCCGAGAAGTGAGAACTGTATTAATTGAATGAGAAATACTGAATCGTCTGTGAAAAAATGTTTTTTGTTTGCTTGTTTAATTTCTTTTATACATCGTTTTAGATTTATTACAGTATTTGAACAGAACATGTGCCAACGATTAGATAATTCTTCAGATGATGTAAATTTTTGTGCATTCTGAGTTATAAAGTGAATGAGATGTAACGTTGTTAAATAAACCTAGCGCCAGAGGGCCGCTATGGTAAACAAATATAGTGAATTTTACAGAGTGCATTTGCTGTGGTTTATGCTCTAACCGAGGCAGTAGATTTAATTCAATACACTAACTTTAAATGAAATGAAAGAAAAAATGCGTATAATTTAATATTAACCCCGAGGAAGTCATGTGGTGTACAAATCAGATTTTTTTTTCAGTAAATGAATGGACAGATCAAGATTTCTCGAGCAGGAAAGATTTTATAGTTACAAGGGGGAATGTGGTTAAATTTTTCTTCAGCTGTTAAGTATTTAGTTTTAGTTTATGAAATAAATGTGTAGAAATACGAATAAGCAATAAATATGCAGCTGTTCATCATATAGCTAGATAGGTACTTCTGTTAGTATGTGCAAGATCAATGCAGAAGAACTTAAAAGTATTTACTTTCATACCAAGTTTTAGTATTAGCCATTTCCCCATTTGCCCCGAGACCGACTCGTTGATGTGGAAAGCGTGTTCAGCCGTTAACGACGGAGCACTCTCGTCGGGTTAAATTTGATCTGATAGATTCATCGCTTCACGTTTTTCCAATACCTAGAATGAGACGAAATTAAAAAAAGTGAATTTGATGATGAAGTGAACTGATGGCTTAATTGGTTAGGCTCTCTCCACAGTGGGTTTGTATCACGGATAAGCTCATTTATAAAGACAGTCACACCAGGGCTCTATTACCTGACGTTCTCAGGGATCGTACTACGTAGAATATCATCCTGGCCCCCAGAGGCAATCCTCGGGCCCGCAATCCAACCGGTGAAGCCGACGAGCGCCACTAAGTCGGGATGCAACATCATGCGGCATCACCCGACTCCACCAATAGAGGCGTTTCTCATCAGACGACGAACACAATCTAACAATATAGCTCCACCACAGACAGAAGAACAGACACGACAGTACCAGTACGGTCTCTGCCAAGCCTGAACCAACCTAAGAATAAACTCAGGTTCTAATCCTGTGAAATCAACTTATATACCCCCGTGGTTGAGACTGCCTAAGTACAGATCCCTAGCTAATACTTCCCAGGAATTCTCCTGAGTCAACCCCCGGGGGGACATTTGTAAGGGCAGAATATATAAATTCCCTTTCGAACCCCTTCAGCTGATACTGAAATGGAACTACTTCTCATTTGACAGCGTGCTTTTAGACGATCGCCACTAAATGAGTAGATTTATTTTTAGATTAGAGACTAAAGGTCACAAAAAAGTTTTCTAATTGGTAAGGCGACGAATTGGTGATTTTTAGCATATCTTGATAGATGATGAAAAGGGGAAATGATATTTCTAAGGACAGTTTCAGGTGCAAAAAGTTTACCTTTGGAGGAAAAAAAGATAAGCAACAAATATTTGAGTTTCGCAGAACAATGAAGTTGTTAATCAATATTTTTTATATTTTCTGCTGTTTTATTAAAAACACATTAAAATAATCTAGATAAATGCAAATGCATTTTTGAATTTTCGGAAAGGAGGGAAAGGGCAATGGTCTAGGAATGGTGATAGGAATGCATGCCGGGAAACAGGTTGAGAACCACTGATATAGACAGATAGACACTCAAACAGGCAAATAGGTTATGCGATTTAACCATTGCTAAGCCATCCAAACGATATAGTATTTAGCGACGCTGACTGCCATGCCGAAAGGCCCGGGTTCGAATCCCAGCAAAGGCATGAATGTTTGTAAATGTATAATGCCCGTGCGGCAGGGGGGTACGCTAAATAGGCAAAGCGACGGAAGTCCTCTCGAGAGGTTGCGGTAAGGGAAAAGGGGTGGGTTACTCTTGGGTCCTCCCCCCCCCGGGGTGTTTTCCATCAAAATTGGTTGCTGAACTGAGCTAAATGGCAGTGTCACCTGCAAGGTGCTCAAGGTTGTTGCCAACGGCAGCGACCAATAAGTTGCACGCCTTGCGGCGGGGACTTTCGTGGCCCTACGCTGACATATAGGTCAGACAAGCGAGCATTAACCCTCTGACCGGCCAGGGTTTTCGCTAAGAAAGCACAAATTTCCCAAAACTACTACCAGAAAAATTTATTTTTTCTGATTTAATGTAAAAAATTTTCTGGCATTTTATACCTGGATTTATGTACTTTTAACATATTGCCTTAATTTCTTTGACATATATTAATATGCACGTATATATACGTTCGTACAGATATCACAAAAAATACTCTAGGCCGATACGGCCTTGCCGGTTAGAGGGTTTTAACAGTAACAACAACTATTGTTGAAGTAAATAAAAATATTTTTTATGAGATTTAATTGCAAAGAAAGAAAAAAGTAATAAATGTTATTATTCAATTTCCTCTTACGAAGGAAAACTAATCCATTAATATATGGGAGATCGATAATGCAAAAGAAATTAAATTATCTAACGCAATCGATGGCAACACTCTCAAAAAAATTGAAGCAAGCGACTGTTCTCGATATATTTCACACCTGTGATTTCTATTCATTCCAAACCAAACCTCAAGACAGTTAAGCTCACAAATACAAATGCTAATGTTATACAAACTATAAAAAACGAAGATAAATTTAATGCAAGGAGAGCGGAGCAGAAAAACGTTTACCTCACGGGCAAGGAACACAAAAACTCTGTGAAACCTCTGCTCTCCCTCCTTAAAAAAATCCTCCCACCTACCAACCACTCCATTAACTTTAATGGCCCCCTGTCAAATTCAATAAATCAATGGCTTTCTACTCATTTAGAAGTCAAGAAACAAATTGCGAAGAAGGCCTTCATGGAGAGAGAGAGAAGAAAAAACTCACTCGTTTTTCGGCGCGCTAGTAATATCTTCCTTCCAACTTTTTCCACTCGCTATTGCCGGGGCTTAGAGTCGGAGTGGGTGGAACACATCGTGAACTTTAAGTAGATAGAGGAAAGGGGTTCGAGGTAATCGTTACACGTCCCACAGTGGCCCTTGGCCCACGGAAACAATAATCACCCGCCAAAACCGCCGCCATTAAAACGTCACGGGGTTACGAGTCTCGTGGGTGGGCAGCTGGCGCCGTCTATCGGATTGCTTGTGCAATCGGATTATGTTTTTGGACGTGCATTTTTTCTTATTAATTTTTTACTTAACAGTTTGTCTTGCAGATATCTTTCTTTCTATCTATGTAAACCCAATCAAATGTATTATATTTTTAGCAGCATACTGCATTCGTATGTTAGTATAACTTTGGTACTTTTATTAAGATGTAATCAATTTTTAAAAAATATTTAAAAATTTAATATAATTATCAACGGAACCTGGGTGTTCAATTAACCTAAAATATATATACCTATAATATGCCTGATATATAGATTCTCCTCCGCGCGCGTACGGGTTCGTAAAGGATTGAATGCACAAGTCGATAACAAGTTCATAAAATTTATTCTTTTCACAAGAAATACACAAAATGATAAAATATTTCTTCAGAGATATTCATACAATATCACAATATCTCACAGCAGTTATATTTTCAGCTACTGAAACCTTGAACACAACTCAATTCAAAATACAGAGAACGTTAATTCGATCTCACAGTGAATTCGCTACAATCAATAACAACACTAAATAAACAATACAGTTCGCTTAAAACAACAACAACTGAGCTGAGATGTTTTAATCCGGCTTTTATAAGATTTTTAACCAAGCACGAGGATATTCTCGTAAAATATATTCTGTTGATTTTACTGGGTAGCAAAACAGCACAATTACCAGATATCAATTTATTAAATATTAAATGCAAGCTTTGTTGTATTTTTACTTTTCCGGGGTAGCTTTGTCTTCAAATAAATCTCGTGCTGCATTGCACGGGGAAATAAAACAAATTTAATTACAATTCCACTAAAAAAATAGCAAATTAAATACAAAATCAGTAACAATATAAATATAATTAAGATACAATAACACACCGAACAAATATTAATTTAGAAGTCAAACAACAAAAATCAGAGTTATATTTTCAAATTTTTACAGGAGTAGTTTTGATGGTTTACCGAACCACCATCCTCAGCTGCAAAGCGCTTTTGCAGCTGAGGACCGGCATCTGCTTATTTCAGTATCGCCTTAGAGGTCATAGGTGACAGGAAAAGTGCCTGAAATCACTTGGCAAGTGTAGTAAAATTATTTTATTCGTGCAGCGACAAGCATTGGTGACTGCACATTAAAAAAAAATCTGATGTGGATATCACATGACTTCCTTGTACAGCCTGTTCAATTATATACATTTTAGCTGCGTTACATTCAAACTTAATTCGTCGAATTTAATTGGAAACATATTTCTCATTCAATTAATGCAGTTCTCACTTCGCGGCAAGGAAACCTTACATAAAAACTCAAAATATCTTCATTAAGAATTGGAAAATATGGAAAAACATAAAATACCACATAGAGCAATTAAAAAACAATTTTTTTACAATTAAAATTAGCATTTCTACTGAAAACAAAAAACAAGCAATTCGCCCAGCGGGCAAGAAGTTAGATTTTTCAATGTACAAAGCTGAAAGTTTACTTTTGGTCCCACTGGGTCAAAAGATGATGAAGGTGCAGAAACTGACTTAATTCACTATTCTGATAAGTTTTAAATGTAAACAAATATGGCTATTCAAATAGGCACTCTAACAACTTCTAAATTGTTCATAATTCTGCAACTATTACATACAGATTAACTAAAGGTAGGAAAGCCTTAACCGGACATAAGAGCAAAATAATTCAATTAGTTTTAAAGAAAAAATGCACAAAACTGAGCTCACCGAGCTGAGTAGCAGAGCGAGTATATATATACGTTTGGTGTTGCCGATTTTAACCAAAAAGGGAGATGCACAACTGCATGTTAAAACAGTCCTGTGCACGAAAATTTCAGCATTCTGAGGCTACACGTTTTTGAGTTATGCTAGATACATACATACGTACAGACGCCACGAAAAAAATCTCTTCTGAATCCATTCGAAATCTATTTTAGAATTCGTTTCGGGCAAAAGAGTTCTTTATTCTGTACTTACGTCTAGATGTCACTCAGAAACATCGTTAAATTGCATTCGATAGCCGTCAAAATGGATATTTCAGTTGAAATATGATACCCGAAATTTTTCGCGATTGCAATACTTCCTTGACTTCACACAAGGATGTTAAAAAAAGTGAAACTTTGTTAAAAATACACCAAAAGAATACAATACTGATTACGTTTCTAAATTCTCAGAGAATAATACTCAAAACCAACAGCCATTTTTGAACAAGTTTACGAAAACGTCTATGGCGATCAATGTGTAAAGGGAAAAAAATATACTTGAGTTAAATTTTAAAAATGCGACAGCTGGATAGGGCGTTAAATAAAGTAAAATAAATAAGAGGCAACAAGCTGAAATGTATTCAAATGTATTTATACCGTGTGTTGGAAGTTATTCTTTACAAAGTTTCTGTTTTACATCAATTTAAAGAAAACGTATCAAAACCCTCCTCACGCTGCAATTGCCTCAATGAATTTAAACGAGAGGATAGTTAATGGTACAGCGAATATCAAAACCAAGCGGGGGGGATTAATGCGAGTGTAAAAAAACTGCAGTGTAGCATTTAGTAGTTTTCAAAAATCGCAACTAAATGTTTTAAGCGTTGCATATATTTTTTTGAAATTTTTAAGAATACCAAAATAGTTTTTGATTAAAAAAATGATAATTGAAGCAAATTAGCAATTTTTTTAAATAAATGGTTAAAGGTAAAAGATTATTTATTGAAATTATAAATTATTCCTATCGCTATTTTTTTGTATTCAGGAACATACGTTTCTACGTTGCAGAAATTTTAATTCTTGTATGATATATTCCTGTAATTTTAATTCTTGATTTCTTTCTTTTTTGGATAGAAAAATCAAGCATTTTTTCTTGCTTCCAGATTTATTTATTTATTTATCTAACTGCTCCTATTTAATTTTATATTCTGATTATTATTGTCGATTCATTTTAATAGGAGTAAACTGAAAGCGAAGGAAATCAGCGCTTTCTTTGAAATAACGTTAATTCTTTTTATTCGAGTGAAAAATAATGCAGTAATTTAAAAGCTATGATTAACTATTTTTCAAAAATAGAATTAACGAACAAGATAGAATAATAAGTACTGAGGAAGATTTTGTAACTTGAGGCATAGGAGAATCCAGTTAAAGCAACATTTTAATGAATCAATATTTCTGCATAAAAATAATAATTATTTTTTCCGCATAAACGCAAAGACCACAAACGGAGATTACAACACATTGGCTTAATTTTTACTTAAGTAAATCGTTAGATAAAAACAGAATCATCAGCGAATTTTTTTTCCAATAAAAGCTGATATGTATGCGTTATGATTGACATATAGCGCACAGTTTCAAAATGTTTGAAACTATTGTACTGTGAATACAATTTAACACATCGAATTATGGACAAGTAAAAAGCACGGAAGGTGTTTCAAATTATATTTAAAAGTGCAGGTTCTGTGTCTTGAAACGCAAGCCACATCTAAACGTCCAGAGCGTTGCAGTGTGGCTGTACTTTGCGGTGGAACACTCAAACATAAATTCATATTCTAGGTTCAGCACCTCCTTTGTTACTGCAATCGGGAATACCAAACTTATGCGACGGATCCCACAAAGATAAGGAATTCATGTGTACGGTTCCCCACAAGTCGCAGTGTACGAGCTGTACGAGGGCCATTCACACTAGGGTTTATCTGAGCTGACGGAGTCAGTTCCATCTGTCGATTAACTCCGCTATATATGCAGTTCGGATTTTTCAGCTCGCTGCACTATGGAAAAAAACTGGTTTTGGAGATCGGTCGGCAATGTCAGATGTCTTCGTTAGCTCAAGTAAACCCCAATGTGAACAGCCCTTTACTAGGTATGAGACGACAGACTGTGACATTGTAGAAGCAATAATTCGTTTAGTTATGGCTCCACTTGATATCACAAGGTTTCATTTAATTTATTTAATCATGACAAAGCACGTCAGGGCTATCTGCTTAAGAGAAGGAATGCTTTCGTGCAGGACGTTCTAAGCGAAATTAGCTCATTTTCACGTAATACGTGGGGAAAACTGCGAAAATAATCATGCAGGTAGCCTGTTCTCGGGGATTCGCACCTCAGACCAAACTACCAATGTTCAACGACTAACAGCTCGACCACTCGCGGGCTCCTGTGGTACAAGAATCATAACTTCACGGACAGTGTCAAGGGACTTTAGGACCTTGACACTGTCCGTGAAGTTGAAGTCCGATGTCCATGTCAAGGGACTTTAGGACCTTGACACTGTCCGTGAAGTTGGACTTGACATACCTGTTCCTTGACGGATCTGTCAAGGGACTGCGCTGTGTTTGGTATGAAAGCCTCTCGATTTTAGAGAGGCTGACGGACTAATGATCTTGTTGCCACTCTGATATCGTTCAAACTATAACGAATCAGAGGATTGAATTAAAAGAAATTTAAAAGGTCGTGGCTAATTCAGTCTGTAAACTGTTTTAGATAAGGCAAGAAATCGAAGTGTTCTTAAACTCTCAAGTAGAGAGACTCTTGCCTCTAGCAAGATCCTGGCATACTGAGAACAATAACTTAACAATAATCATTTCTATGTCTTCAGTGTTATTATATATTTTTAAAAGAACATTCTCATAAATTTACATTAAATGTGGTTTAGTTCCATATGCAATAAGTAATAGGCAGCCTTAGCAGAAATAACTAACAACTGCAAAGACAACCAGTCACTATATAAAGTCACGTCATCAGCGCAGCGTACCATCATCACTCCAACTTCTTAAAGCCGATGATCCATCTCATTTAGTACGACAAGGTGACCAAGGTCAGTATACAAACAAAGTTAACCCGCGAGAAATCGTGTGGGTGTATCATACCCCAAGTCTATAAAAAAGTGGAATATTCCTAATTTGTGAAACTGAAATTCTGTACTACATTCAGTAGCTGAGTTTCTAGAAGTGAGTGACTTTCAGAACCACTTTTCTGTTGCCCGTGTGTTTCAGAAAAAGATTTGTCGGTGTTTTATTGCATACGGGGTGTGACACACCCCACGCTCCTGTCCACGTAAGTGTTTTTCTGACTGAATATTTATTTTAAAAATTAATTTCTAGTGTGTAACAGTAAATATTTCTACTCGCAAACGATTTTAAAGTATTTGAAATTAAATTTTAAAAGATTTCTAAGGGCATTATGGCAGAAAGAATGACTCCCTATGAATTGGAAATGCAGCGGCTGATTACATGAGATTATGTTAATGTGAGACTGATTAGAAATATTTGAAAGTGAAGGAGATTACATTTCGGAAACTGATGATGAAAATAGGAATATTTTCTACACTGTTTGGTTTCGAAAAAGATAAAAGCATTCATTTCTTATGTTCCTAAAAAAAGGAAAACTGTTTCTATGCTTTTAACATTACATAGCGATGATGCTATAGATAACACTACTGGAGGAAAAAAACCCGCAGAAATTATATATTTTTATAATACGATTAAGGAAGCAATGGATATTGTGGATGAAATACCAGAAAATTATTCAATTGCCAGAATAACAAGAAAGTGGCCAATGGTAATTTTCCTTTCTGCCCTGAAGGTTGCTGCCATAAATGATCGAATTATATTTCTTTCAACTGCTAATCCACCAACCATATACAAAAGTAGATGTCTGTTTTTGAGGGACTCAGCATTAAATTAAAAAAAATATATTAAATAACGATCAGCAATTGATACTTTACCGAGAAACTTACGTACTGCATGCAAAAGAAGAGCAGAAGTTTCGAGGAATAATTCAAATGAATATACGAAATTCGAAACAAGTAAGTATAAAAATCGTGATGAATGCCCTGGAGCCACGAACAGAAGACCGCGAATGCTATATTTAAAATGTGAAAACTTTCTGTGCTAAGAAAACGTGAATGAATTTTGTTCAAAGTGTGAACAAATAAAATAAGTTGCATTTTGTATTAGAGATGCAATAAAACTTAGAGGTATGATATTTATTTTGTTATTATTTTCATTTATCTTAATTTTAATTCTCTATAAGCTTATTTTGGATATTCATGTTTTGTAACCCAAGTCTTATTAGCGTATTATAAAATAAAAACAGCTTTAAAAACAAATAAGACTGTTTTTACCATATTTTAAACATTGGAGTATATGATACCCCACGCGCCCACTCTAGTAACTTTTCTTGGTGCGGCTTCCGCCGGGTTAAGCTCTTTCATGGTCAGAATTTTCTTTTTCTGATAGTTGAGTTAGTGATGTGCCTTATGTATCTGCTGATAAACGTAACTTTATTCATTGACTCATAGAAACATTGCCATGGAGCAAGACGTTGACGTCACCACGCTAGTTGACCTTAGTCAAGAAGAAGAAACCTTGTAGATTAGTAAACGTGAGTTCAACTATATTCAGTGTAGTTGAAGGTACAAAGCGCATTACTTGAAATAAGACCTGGGTTAAAATGACTAATATTCAAGCTATGTTGCCAGAAAATGTGTACACTGGCATTAAATTTGCTGTTTATGAAGCATTCACATCGTTCTGAAGAACACATCGTTCACATCTGCCTCCGATTCTGCACAAGGAAAGTACACTTCAATGTACCTGGCAAAATCTGACAAGCACATTGCTGAATGTCTACGTGTGTGCTGGGAATATCTGAAGAGTTTCTAAGAACAGATAGCTCATTTCTTGCTGCTGTTCATCTGCATCAGCTTAGATCTCGAATCTGTTTGGAACAATATGCAATGAAAGAACATTGAATCAACGCTGCCGAAGAAGTCCCAGTGGTAGTCCAGTGTCAAGAAGAGTGTGCTCGTACCTTCTTCAGTTACCTTGGATATATTCTTAATGAACTCCTGCAGAGAGAGTAGCTGATCACATCAGCAAATTTTAAATATAAAATTAGACAAAAACAGAAAGATGTCTCTGACTAGAAAGGCGAGTCTAGTCCTCAACCCTTATTGCCTCACATTCACACAGAAGTGTCTATGTTAGAGATGTTTCATTGATATAAACAGATAAAACTAAAATTCAGTATAACAACGGTTCTTGAGCAAAACTCAGTATTTTCTTATCACTACGTATTATTCTTTATACACTTGACTACAACAGGCTCGGGGACAGAATGTTTAGTCAAATACGGCAAAATAAAATACCATTCTGGATAGTTTTTAACATTTAATACAATTTTATTTATACAGTTATATTAACAATCTATTCACACCTACAAAACATAAATGTCTAGAGATAAACATACTAACGTAAAGTCATATTCGACAGCCGTAGTATCTCTGCCTTTTAAAATTTTGAAGTTGAATATGATGTGGTAGTTTCACATTAATACCTTAATGTGAAAGGTTAGGGATATTTCACTGTAGTTCGTAACTAAACCAAATATTCCATCTGCACCAAAAAATAATCAATATCTTTGAAATAAAACAGTGAGGCAAGATCTCAATCAAGTCGTCTTTATTGGGCAATGAATTTTTTTAGGCCAAAGGTTAGACATATAGGTATACCCACCAAAACGTTTACTGCTTACCTCCAAGGCCTACAGTAAGTGTTGCCACTGCTCGCTTTCAAATTGTTGATCAGCAGTGTTGCCACTGCTCGTTTTCAAATCGCTTTCAAATTGTTAATCAAAAGTTTGTAATTTTTACAAAATAAGAATAATATTGCCAAACCTTAACTTGTTATTATTATATAAGGTCATATTCTGATGCTGAAGAAAGCTCGTGATTGCCGTCATTGTATGTCGAAAATTGTTCGTTAATGTCAGCATTTTAAATATATAGCTGCTTTTGGCAGCATTTTTGTTTCAGATTAATTTAATAATACAATATATTATAATTAAAATACAATAACACGTCGAACAAATATTAATTTAAAAGTCAAACAACAAAAACCAGCGCTATATTTTCAAATTTGAAAATATAATAATATAGTATGTTAATTATTTTATTAATATTGAGAAAATGTTATATTACATTAAATTTAAATCATGATGTCATACGTAATAACCTGGAGTGTCCAAATTTTTTGTTTCCTGGTTTGAAAAAAAAAAAAAAATTCTTACGAATTGGTTGTTGCTCGTAAAGAAAGAACTGATTTCATTCACTTGAAATGTTTTTATCCATTTTCTTTTCAGGTGTATATAGCACTTATTAATTCGGATGTGGCCGAAATGAATTTGCTGCATATGCTATATGCAATAATAGTCGTTTGTTTTAATTTTACTCGTATCTATACATAATTATATGATTTTGGATAAATTGCATTTTGAGCTTTTATTCATGAAAATATTAACTCAGAAATGTATTTTAAGTTACAGTTAATTAGAAATATATACCATTTCATTAGTTATTTATATTATTTTTAAGAAAGAGAAAAAAATTAAATTTATAATGAGGTTATATTTAGTAAACTTGCATATAAAATTTAATCTGATTCTTTCTCTCCTCCATGTGCCTGATTACACACTGAATGATGCCTCAAATATATATGTCAATCTCATATGTATTCATCATCTTTAGTAAAAAATATTTTCTTTCCTACAGTTGATAAACAGAACTGAAAAATCTATTAGCATTTATTGAAAATTCAAGGAAATTCTCAGGATTATTTTCTAACACTGATCTCAAGTCCAGAACGAATATTGGACTCGCAAGAAAAATAAATATCACCTGAATCAGTAAATAATACGCTGAAATCTTTGAAATGTAAACAACATTCAGGGAATTATTCAAAATTCTAATCCATAAAGGAAATGAATACATTTAAATAAGCGACATATGTTTGTACAGAGATTTTGCATATGCTGTTGGCAAATAACCATGTTTAATTTTAATTAAACGAAATAAGGGAAACTGAGTATTCTTTAAAATATAAAACTAAAAATCTATCTTACTCATTATTTAATATCCATTACAAGAAATAAAACCAACTTTAAAAATTGCAATTTTCTTTAAATTATGCGAAGAATGTATTTGTTAAATACCGAAAGTATTTCTTTTAAAGGACAGTGTTGACGCTACACGAGTCTGTCACTTAGAGATTACATCTAAAGATCGCCAATTCTTACGAGAATTGAACAAGGGCTGACCAGGCACTCGGAATACTTTCCGATTAGGCTTAATGAGGAAGCGCTCTTATTTGCGGAGACAGACAATGAGAATTTGCGGTGGCCTAATTGCGGCCGTTTGCTGGCCTTTTATTGGCCATCGGAGGAGCACTTCTGGCTCGCTTTACGGCCGGTCTGGACCTGCGTTTCTGCCTCTTTTAATTCGGCTCCTTCGTTTCCTTTCTCTGGCAATTGCTGCAGCGGTCGAAGAGTTTGTTAAGGGCTACTAAGAAGAAAGGAATTTCTGAAATTGGGTTTTTCTCGAGGTCACACAAAAGTTTAGCTTGAAAGCTGCATCATTAAGCAAGATTACATTAAACTGTTGTCGGTGACAGGACACGTGGTAATCAAACACAATTCAGAGGTGTTAAACTAATGTTAAGTATTGTTGAAAAATCTAAATATTGTTTTCTCTTGTTCGAAAGAGTAGTATTAACACACTAAATCGAGAAACCGACTCAATGGAATCGTAAATTATAAATATAAATGTATTTCATGTTATTCTTCTGTTCCTTATTACAGGACCATCTTTTTAAGAACAAGAATAGAATAAATAAAAAGTCTGAAAGTTTCCAGATTTTTTTTTTACGCCCAAAGTGGCAATTTGTCCAGAAGGGCTATTAATTTCGTTTTGGCATTTTAAGTAGGTTCACTTTTCAAACTGCTGCAACCAAATATTACAGCCCTGCATTATATTTAAAGAAATTAATAATGAAGAATCTGCGTGAATGTATGTATGTTTCTCGCACTGCGCAAAAATAACGTCACCTAAATGCATCAAACTTTGAATAACGTAGTTCTCCATTCGAATATGGGCATCTGGAAGCCCAAATATGGAATTTGCTTTATTACCTATTTTGTATTTTGTCAAACATTAAAAGAAGTTTTGATTAACAAACTCAACGATTTCAAAGCGAGCAATGGCAAAAGTGTGCGGGGGAAAGAAACATTTTTATCTTCAGCAGGCGAGACTGTGTATCGGAAATTCTAAAGATATGCTCTTTAAAATATTTTGTGATATTGCTGTTGAACTTGTAGAGACATTAGGTTAATTTAAAGCAAGAGACATGAAAAATGAGCAATACCTTGGCCGGGAATCGAACCACGGACCTATCGGTTACGCGTCGAGCATGCAGACCACTACACCACGAAGGCATGCGAAGAAGACAGGAGAAATACCTTATAAACTGAGTTTTATGGTTTAAGGGCGAAGAATATGTTATTTAATAAGTAAAGGTAACACGCAAAACGTTAAAAAACAACCCTTTTTGCGCAATTTAAAATCTGACAGCCATAAAAACATTTTTTAGCGTTTTCTGTGTTACCTTTATTTATTAAATACCCCGCTTTCCACACTGAAATGGTAAAATTCCATTCAAGAGAAATATCAGAATTTAATTTAAAAAGAGCATACCTTTACAATTTCCGATACACAGTCTCGCACCCTGGAGATAAAACTGTGTTGTTTTATTCGTACAGTGTTGCCATTGCTTACTTTGAAATAGTTGTATTTGTTCACCAAAAATTCGTTAAAATTTTACAAAATATGAAATAGATAATAAAACAAATTCCAAGTTAGGGTTGATATGCCCATATTTGGATGGAGGATTACGTTATTCAAAATTTGGTAGCTTTAGGTACCGTTGTTTTATCACTATGGGAGAAACATATATGTATTTATGCAGATTGTTGGTTATTTAATTTCTTTATATATAATAAAGGGCTCTAACATTTGTTGGCAACAATGTGTGAAAGTGATACGGTGTTTATAGTGACTAGACGAGCACTGAAGTATGTACAGTTAAGGAGTAAATAAAGTAAAATATCAAAACTCATCTTATCAATAACCAACAATTGCCATAAAATGTTACTATTTTGTGTACCGTAACAGAAAGCAGTCTTTATACAGAGGAACATTACTTTTTAATTGACCGTCCGAGATGAACTTAACTCCCAAGATTCCTTAAATAATTCATCTAATTCTTCTACAGTCAATTAAAAAAAATTAGCGTCAGAAGTGTTATTAGTTTCAATTTTCACTTTTTTCTCCCGAATCACTTTTGTATTCTTCTCACTTTATAAATAAAAGGATGTTGCAACGACGTATTGTCGCTATATATTATTTTTAAAGCAATAGCAAAACGAAAATTAAAAAAAAATGTATCGTAAAACTTAACACTAGCTACAAATTACAGTCTTGGGAAATAGAACAGTTTAAATTCACAAATCTCACAAATACTTTTTAGCAAATATCGCCTGCACGTGTCTCAAAGATTCTTATAAACATACTATACGTAGTTACAACATTACTTATATACCTATACGTAGTTACAACATACTTTCTAATCAGATGACCAATAATAATAAAATATTTCTTTCTGTTAAAGTTTAGATAAAATATTTCTTTCTGTTTCTGTTGTTTTCCTTCTGTTCTGTTTCTGTTAATGTTTCTTTCTGTTTTCTGTTTCTTTCTGTTTTCTGTTATTATTTCCTTCTGTTTGTTATTATTGCTTTCTGTTAAAGTTATTGAGAACAAATAATATAAAAAAAACTCTGATGTAGACACTAGATAATTTCCTTGTGAGGCATATTAAATTATACAGATTTTTTGCTACATTTCATTTAAACTTATTTCCTCGAATTTCATTAGATATATATTCCTCATTCAATTAATTTAGTTCTTACTTCGCGGCAAAGCAGAAACTTAAAATATCTTCATTAAATATTATAAAATTCAGAAAAATATAAAATACCAAATACAGTCAGTTAAAAAAGAACAATTTTTACAATTGAAATTAGAGCTTCTACTCAAAAAAAAAAAAAAAAAAAAAAAAAAAAAAAAAAAACAAATAAAAAAAAAAAAAAAAAAAAAAAAAAAAGACAGATCGGCAGGCGAACAAGAAGGCAGACCTTTTTGCGCACAAAACTGAATGTTTAATTTTAGTCCCATTCGGCAAAAAGACATTGAAGGTGCAGAAATTGACATAATTCACTACTCTACTCAGTTTCAAATGTAAACAAACAACGTTAGGCTTAACTGGCCACTTACACTTTTAAATTGTTGATAATTCTACAACTAATGCATGCAGATTAACAATGTATAAAAACCTTAACCGGAACATAAAAACAACATAAATGCACAATTTATCAGCATAGAAGAGTAAGAAAACTAAGTTCACCTCGAAGTGGGAATATGTATACAATTGTATTTATATACAATTGGTGTAGCCGATTGCAAAGAAAAAGGGAGATGCATGGCTACGTATCATAGCAATCCCATATCCAAAATCTCAACGTTCTACGGCTAATCCTTTTTGAGCTATGCGAGATACATATATACATATGTACGTACGTACAGGCGCCACAAAAAAATCTCTTCTGAATTCATTTTAAATCAGATTTATAATTCGTTTGGGGCATAAGAGTCCTTTATTTTGTTCTTACGTACAGATGTCAAGTAAAATCATCGTTCAAATGGTTGAAATGATATTTCCGTTGAATTATGGCACCTGAAATTTTTCGTGATTACAATAATTCCTTTACTTCGTACACAGAAGCAAAAATGAGTCTTGGAATGTATGGCCAATGTTTGTTTGACATTTACGTTATTTTCCATTAAACTACTGAATATTGCTTTCAGAAATAAATAATTCTGCATTTGAAATCATAATATTTAATCTGAAAAGTAAATTGAATACTAAGAAATAAGGAATTTTTATTATTACAAAAGTTAGAATGCAATCAACTTTGTACGTTCAAAATTTCATTTAATTACGCAAAAGATATAAACCGTCTTTATTAAAATTCTTTTTTTTACCCTTCAAATGCACGTACTAGTAATGCAGGATTAAAAGCCTTTCCTTTGTTTAAATGAAATACTATTTTAATAAAACTGAACGAGGCAATATAATAATGTGTCGAAACCTAATTCCACATTAATGAATACAGAGAAACGTAGATAATAATCAACAAGAACGGTTATAAAAAAATATAAATCTAAATATAAAAGTCCAAAAAATTCTTGCTAACTGCAAACAAATACGGTCTTTCGAAATCTCAATTATTTCAACTCCAAATCTCATTTTATTATATTTTTTAATTTCGCTTAAAAATTTCATTCTTCGTAATTGAAGACTTGATTAAAAGATAATGAAACAAATCAACCGAGCAGCTCGAAATTTTTTTCCCCCCTGAAACATTTAAATTCAATCACGTTCTAAATCAAGCAAAGAAAGATGGAAGATTCAAAGTCAACAATTAATTTTCTAACTCGTTTGTAATTAGAACCAAAAATAAAGATTAGATGGAAAAGAGGACAGTTAGAAAAAAAGTGCAATTAAATTTCCTGCTTTGCAGTGGAAGGCTGTTAGAGATATATCATACATAAACAGTAAATTCCAATAAAGTGTTTTATTTTCTTTTATTTATTTTGTACCTCAACGCGCGGGCTATAATTCTGTTTATTTCTTTCAACTTCGCATTCCATTGTTGGCTGTGAAGTGAGGGTTTATATATTTTAGATTGGAAATAAATTGGCATGGAATGAACGCTTCACATTCCTTCGCTTAAGTTGCATTAGAGGCGTGCTTGCAGCGGCACAATTAACTGCAAGCGAGTGACTAAAAATGCCTAAGTAATTGGAGAAAATTAGAATTTCCTCCGAAAAGAAAATGGTAATGTTCTTCAGATAAGACCTCTGGTGAAACTGCGCTTTTTTTTCTGAATCCAGCGTTGAATGCTAATGAAGTAACGCCAATCTCACTTACCCAGACCTTCTTAATGTTGGAAACCTCGTAACACCCGAAACTTTCAATATTACATTTCATTCTGTCACTTTTTCCAGTCTGATGTCATTTTAAGAGTCAAAAGACACAAAGAAAATTAAGTCTTGACATAAGAGGGTTGAAAAAGTCGTCAACTGTTGTTGTTGCTATGGTGCTAAGGAATGCAATTTATACTAAAGGAAGGCAGTATGTATTACTCTTTTTCATTAGAACGGTTTCCCCTTTAAAAATATTTCTGCTCTCCCATACGATTTGGAAATTTCCTCACATAAATCTTCAATTCCTTTCCGGTATTCTGACATTAGAAATGACTTCAGTCAAGTCTCCTAAAAATTTAATCACCTTAGTCAAAACGCAGTTATCATTGAAGATACTTGTCAAGCACTGCGATAATGAGAAACGTAAGCTCATTCAGCGTTGATTGGAAATAACAGCTTTCAGAATATTGCCATTAGGCAGAACATGAAAAATCTGGAATTTAACCTTTAAATGTAATTAACCAGTTGCTGTTTGCCAAACGACTGACTTTAAAACAATTAAAGCACATTTCAATGATCTATATCTTACCATAAAATTTAAAATGTGCATTTATTATGTATAATAAAATAATAATTGGTATTTACTATCAATGTAATAATTTATTACATATTATTACGGTTTTTGCATTTAGTTTGCTACTTTTTTTAGTAGAATTGTAATTAAAATTGTTTCATTTCCTCGTGCAATGCAGCGCGTGACGAGCTTTAAGAGAAAACTACGTCGAAAAAGTAAAAATACAGGAACATGCGCATTTAATAAACAGATATCTCGTAATTTATGTTTAAATTGAATAAATGCAATTGTGTATTAACTTTAACCGTAATTCTACTCTTTTGCTTTCCAGAAACCTCGAGAAAATAAAAATTACCAGAATGTTCTCGCACATGATTAAAAAGCTTTCAAAAGCCGGACAGAAACATCTCAGTTCAGTTGTTTACTAAGCTATTGTTGTTTACTTATTTTGTTATTTTTGACGGTATCGAATTTGCGGTGAAATCAGCTTAGCTTTCTCTGCGGTTTGAATGGTGGTCCATTTAACGTTTTAGTAGTTTAAAACATAGCTACTGTGCGATATTGTACGAATATCTAGGAGGAAAAATTTCAGCATTTTCTTTTATTTCTTGTGATAAGAATAAATTTTATTAACGTTTCATCAAACTTGTGCATTTAATCTATCAGGACTGAGTGTTCTGTGCATATCTTTGGCGAACATTGTCGTAACAATGTCAAAGTCCTGATCTCGAACAGGGAGCTGAATGCAGCTATGTTCGGTGTAAATGGATAGAATAACTGCACGTAAGAAGGATTTAAAATTATTTACAGCCACTTCCCAACTCGGAAGGGATAACAGAAAATAATGACCGCACTTGGGTCTAAACTGAACAATCAAATAATTTAAAATAAAGTTGAGTAGAAAATGAAGTAGTCGTTGCTCTCAGAGCTTTAGACGCGAAGTTGGCCTCTATTCTAAACTATCAATGGTGCGTAGCAAGATTTGGCTAATACTAACGCACTTAGATTACTTCAATAAGTATCAGAGCAACAGCGCTAAGGCTTAGAACTTAAATACTAGGTAGACAGGTGGACGTCGAACAGAACCGAAGCGATCTGAGACTAAAGAGCTCTCACACTCTGAGAAGTTCCTCGCTAACCTTTAAATACAAAACTTGGCTCCACTTCAAATTAGCATAAAGCTGAATCGCGTGCTCATTCTAACGGGAAGTTGAAATAAGAGTTAACAGGAAAGAGAAATTAATATAAAACTTTGTTAATTTAAACTAAAACCTTACAAATCCACTACGAACTCATACGCACGTAACAATGTATTATTATTATATGTAATATAATAATAATAATAATTTATAGTGAAATTTTATAATGTATTTAATTTGTAAAAATTTAAAGTGCATTTACTTCATAATGTATCCGAATGATAATTTTATGAATGCTTACAGTATTAATGTTTACAGTATTAACTTATTATTAATGATAAGTTGTTTCATAAAATCATACTGTAAAACGTACATTGCGGTATATAACACAAGCAGCATATAGAAGAGCTTGGAATTTGTATTTTACTGATACAAAGAGACAAAGTATATATTTTCATAGATTTCATTATTTTTTATATCAACACATATACACCTTGCCTAAACAGTGGCGTACTGTTCTTAATCTCGTGGTGTTTGAGGCCTCTTTTGTAGTTCCAACCAAGGCTGTTGTAGGTACCACAAGGTTTGTTCTTAACAGAAAAGGGAAACAGGTCCCGTCCACTTCCTTAAAGTTTTGATACCAGAGCTTCTGAGCTTATGATTAGCCAATAACAAGCAAAGTACGAATGAAAATCTACCACAAAAAATACAGAAATTACACACAATATACAGGGTGTTTAAAATGTCCCAGACCCATTTTGATGTTTAATAACTCATAAAATAATGAAGATATAAACAAACTTATGGCATTTATTGATGGAATAACTTATACATTTTCCTTTTCAGCTTTGAATATCTTTACTTTTGTAAATATCGTCTGCGTGTGTGGTTCATTTCAGATAACTTAATTTTTTAGTCTAAATATCTGTACTTTTCTGTAATGTTCTCCGACGAAGCATCCTTCCATATTTCTGGCATTGTTAATCGCCATAATGTGCGCATATGGGGATCTGAAAACCCCGATGAATACCATGAGGCACAAAGGGATTCCTCAAAGGTTAATGTGTGGCGTGCACGACCGAGTCATTGGGCCTTTCTTTTTTACAGAAAGACGGTCTCATCAGTCGTATACTTAGACATGTTGGAAAACTTCGTATTTCCACAACTAGAAGAGTTTCAGCCACATGTCTTTTTGCAACAAGATGGTGCACCACCTCATTGGGGTACCATCGTTCGTAGTTCTTTGAATGACCATTTTACAGGAAGATGGATTGGGCGAGAAGGCCCAATTCCTTGGCCGCCCAGATCACCTGATATAACGCCTCCTTTGGGGATTTGTAAAGGACAACGCTTACAGGAGGAGAGTGTCGAACATGGACGACCTAAAAGCCAGAATTACACCCGCAATAACCTCTGTGGATGCCGACATGCTTGGCGGTACCTAGCGTGAAATTGAATATCGACTCGATATTCTCCGTGCGACGAAGGGGGTAGACGTGGAAGTTTATTGACAAGGGTCATGAAACGTTTTGAGTCTATCTAACCATTTATGTTATTAATTTTAATCTATCTTTATTATTTTATGAGTTATTAAACATCAAAACGGGTCCGGGAGTTTATAAACACCCTGTATAATCAGAACAATTGGCTTTTAGATGTTATTTGAATCATCATAGATTTTAATTGCAGGATTATCCATTTCAGCTGCTTTTTACGAAATATTTCGGCCAAGTGATAAGAATGGGTCATACACTGGATAATTTTGAGTTTCTCACTAATTATGGAAAAGTTGCCCACATTGAACTGCCTCCTAAATTAAACCCCACTTATCCTATGATATTGTACAATAGCTGGTGATATCTATTAAATTGTTCTTTCAAGAACAGAATGAGCACTTCCAACAACTTTATTTAACCAGTACCCACTCAAAAAGCATTTTACGTAGTTACTTGCGGTGTTGCTGAAGACGTTTTATGCTGGTATGAATTGTAACAGTTTTTGTGTATCCTTAAGCAAATTCAAAACACAAGGCTAAGATAAGAATAGAAATAAGTAGTTTGCAGAAACATTAGGTAATTTTTGAAAGCAAGAGAGATAAAAATGTACAATGCCCTCGCCGGGACTCAAACCACGGATCTCTCAGTACGCGCCTAGCGTGCTGACCACTACACCACGAAGGTATGTTAAGAAGGCGGGAGAAATACCTTATATACTTCCCCTTTTAAAGGACGACTGGGGCTTAGGGGACCCAGTTGCCAAATCCTGCTGATGAAGAATCATCATGCACCACCGTTTTTAGTTCGGGCGCCACTGTAAAGACATTAGGTTATTTTGGACGCAGTACAGATGAAAAATGAGCAGTGCCTTCGCCGGGACTCAAACCACGGACTTCTCGATACGCGCCAAGCGTACTGACCACTACACCACGAAAACAGGCGAAGAAGGCGGGAGAAATACCCTATAAGCTTACAAAATAAGGTGAATTTTATTATATTTTAAGATACCATTAAGAATGTTTTATCTTTTGAGGTTTTCCAAATTTTAGGTTATGTTTTTCAGCTAGAGTTATTTGTTTAAATTAAACCATCGGGGTATTCTAAATTGAACTGAGGTTCAATTTGTGACAGCATGAAGTAATTGATTATTTTATTTTTTTATAGTAATTTAAGTCTTTCCTTACAGTCAGTCAAACAAGGAAATGATAGACGGCGGTCTTCAGAAGATACGAAGATGGCTTTAAGCGCTTACCACAGCAAAGAGAAGAGTTTAAGTCAATGCAGCCGTGACTACAACATTTCAAACTCGACACTTCTTCGGCATATCAGAAATACTAACAAAATTGCTAAGGGGTCTTGCAAAATATTAGGCAGAAACCTAACGTTTGACCGTGAAATAGAAACATTGCTTTGTGAGCGCATAATTCAGTTTTTAAAGCATTTTTTTTACTAACTATTCGAGATATTCGAAAACTAGTCTTCGATCTTGCTGAAAAAAATAACATACCGCATCAGTTTGATAAAAAGCAAAAGCTAGCTGATAAAGAAATGGTATAAATTTATCCGCAGAAATAAAAATCTGTCGCTACGCCAACCAGAGTGTACTCTGCCTCAACCGCATTAAGGGGTTTAACTATTGTCCCTTTTAACCCTTATCACTTTTATTTTATGATGTTCCATTTTTTTATACTTGAGTAGCATGCTTTACTTTTATAATCCTACTGTAATGTATCAGAACATTTTGTTTAATTTCATAGTTCAATTTGGGAAACTTGTTTCCTAAACTGGAACATTTACAACCAAACGTATTTTTGTCCATTATTTTGTTTATATTTTATGTAACACAGCAGATAATTAGTTTTATGTTCCTAAATGCCTAATAACCCTTACGGTAAAATTACAAAGTGTTAGTTCAATTTTGGGAAAAGTTATAGTCTTTTTTGTAAATTTTGGTTGGTTCAATATAAGCAACCTTACCCTAATACACCAAAAGGAATTCATTATTTGCCTCAGAATATTATTCTGCGTATTTTGCATTTGCTTTCTATGATTTTACAGGTATGAGGTCAGAGTGGACCGGCATAACACAACATGTGATGCAGAATGGATTTATAAATGAATAAGTAATCATCAACTGCTAGAACGCTCTTTCAAGCAATCAGGAGGCAGGGTTTAGTTCCACGTGACAGAGTTTGTGAAGATCATGCCAAGATGCAGGTCTTGATTAGGTCATGGCATTACATAAAGGTGAAGACTTTTGTTACTTCTTTTTTCTTTTCGGTGAATAATATGGCCATTATTTTAGCAAGATTGACTTGAATTTTACACTTTATCAACCGAGTCTTCAGCACATGCATGTGATTTTGTAGATGTTGGATGACTGAACTAATGATTGTACTTTGAGCAAGGATCGTCGTGCCATCAGTAAATATTGCGAGTGTAGTACTGGGTACATACGAGATACCATTCACATAAATATTGAAAAGGGTGGGAATGATAAGGATCCTTGTGGAACACCGGCCGAGCTTGCTCGGGGAGTTGAACATGTACCTTAGGTGTGAAAGATAACGATAAAGTGTCTGCCTATCAGGAAGGATTTAATTATGCGTATAATGTAATCTGGGAAGCCCAAACTGTATTTTTTGCGTCCAATCAGGCATAATCAAAATCTTTGGCTAAGTCGAGAAATTTACTCGTCAAAGGAAATCACAAGCCTATGCTGATGCGATATAATGATATAATTAGCATCTAGTTATTTATGAATTCTAGACAAGTAGTACTGCTTCCACCACTGTATAAGGAACTTCTTCTCTCCTTCCAGCACACCTAGGTGGTGTAACGTTGGCACACTCGTCGTGGATTCGACAGGTCCAGGTTTAAGTTCCAGTGAGGGCAATGCTCCTTTTTCACGTCTCCAACATCAAAACACCTAATTTATCTACAATGGCGCCCGAATTAAAAGGTGGTCTAGAATAATTCGTCACTACCAGGATTTGCGATTAGGTCCCCGATTCCCAGTCGCCCATAAAAGAGGGGATTATATAAAGTATTTTCTTGTACCTTGCAGCATGCCTTCGTGGTGCAACGGTAGCACACTCGTAGTGCAACGGCGCCTATTCGAGAGGTCCAGGTTCGAGTCCCATCGAGAGCATTGCTTCTTTTTTATGTGTCCAGCATCAAAAGACCTAATGACTTTACAACGTAAATGAGGCAGGGTAGCAGGCTAATTGACCGGTACGATGCAGGAGGCATGAATGGCTATGTTCTTCGTTTCAGGGAAATATTGCCATCTTAGGATAACATTAAAGGTGTCTGTAAGTTTGAATGCTAGTTAACATGAAATAAATTGATCATTTCTTAGTGATGTAATCCATTTCTGGGGTCTCTTCTTGCACCTGAGTTTCTCATTGTAACCAAAGACTTCTGATGGACGGATTGGAACGATGTTTTTGCGTAGATTTGTTATGTAATTGGAGTGCAAATCAATGACTAAGTCTTCTGTTGCTAAGTCTTGTATGTTGTTTGTGCAAAACTGAGTTTCTAAATATCAACCAGCTTGTTGACGTCGATGTCCTGCT
>KK120612.1:547833-605139 GCA_000611955.2 Stegodyphus mimosarum | reverse complement strand
TGCTTCTAAATAACCTAATGTCTCTACACTGCCGCCCGAACTAAAAAAAGGTGGTGGATGATGATTCTTGACCACCGGGATTTGGCGAGTGAGTCCCCTAAACCCCAGTCGCCCTTTAAAAGGGGGAGTATATAAAGTATTTCTCCCGCCTTCTTCGCACGCCTTCGTGGTGTAGCGGTCTGCATACTCGACGCGTAACCAAGAGGTCCGTGGTTCGATTCCTGGCGAAGGCGTTGCTCATTTTTCATGTCTCCTTCTTCGAAGTAACCTAATGTTTCTTCAAGATTAGTAACTTAATTTGGGAAATGATTAGAGTAAAAATTGTGCTTTTGAAATATAAACTTACATAACGTATTACAAGAAGGTTTACGTATATTCGTTAACTTGCTAGACTGAAATCGTGCTACACGAGGGTTTCTGCAATTTTCGTATCATGTAGCATCGAAATTGAGTTATAATAAAGATATGCATAAGACTTACAATCGATGAAGCAGATGTAATTTATAAGAGTTAAAATAAATTTCTGAACAAAAGCCAATCTTTGCATAATCCATTGGATAAGATTTCGTTACAAAAATTCGGCTAAAATTAAAAACCCATACGTAAACCGAATTTAAAACTGCACTGTAAATCCAGTTGTAAGCATCGCCTAAAGTTCGCATTAATAATTACCTACCTTGTAAGGTCTTAGTTTAAACTAACAAAGTTTTATTTTAATTTGTCTTTTTCTATCTGTTCTTATTTCAACTTCCCGTTAGAATAAGCGCGCGTTTCAGCTTTATGCTAATTTGAAGTGGAGCCAAGTTTATATTTAAGCGGTAGGTAGGAACCTCTCAGTGTGAGAGAGCTTTTAGTCTCAGACCACTGCTACTCTGTTCGACGTTCGCCTGACCAGCTAGTATTTAAATTCTAAGCCGTAGCGCTGTTACGCTATTACTTATTGAAGTAATTCTAAGCGCGTTAGTTTTAGTTAAATCTTGCTACGCACCCTTTAGCATAGAGGCCAACCTCGCGTTCATAGCTCTGTGAGCAACGACTACTTAATTTCTATTTAGCTTTACTTCAAATAATTTGATTGTTCAGTTTAGACCTAAGTGCGGTCATTATTTTCTGCATCCCTCCCGAGTTGGGAAGTGGCTGTATATAATTGTAGTTTAATAAAAGAGGATTTTAAATCCTTCTGAAGTGCAGTTCTTCTCCCACTTATTCACAGTTTTCTACCACAGAACATAGCTGCATTCAGCTCCCTGTTCAAGATCAGGACTTAAAGTATTTCACGAAGACGTTCGCCAAGAATATGCACCGAACACTCAGTCCTGACAAACTTAGAGTTAATTTAAAACATCGCAGAGAAAACAATGCAAAGGCGAAACGTTATCGTACAAAACATTGTAGGTAAAAAGAGAGCAAGGGGAAAACATCATAGTTCTAGAACACCGAGGTACAAAATAAAGCAATGCAAAAAATCTGGTAGCTCTGAAACATAATCGTACAAAATATCATGGTAAAAAACACTTACAAATCATCTCATGATGATAATATCTCAGACATGCTTATAGTAATGCTACGTATAGTAATTAAGAGAGATTTGAAATTTTGTTATTAGCTATCAAAACTCATTATTTATGAACTTCTTGTATAAAAACGTATTAATATATTTCCATGAAAGAACTCTGATACAAAAAGATAAAACAGAGGAAGCTATATAAGTTTAAAGTTGCATTAAGTGGCTATACGTTGCATTAATTATTACAAATTTCCAGATTTTGAATTGTTCATCTGTTTACTTGCGTTTTCAGTAAAAACGCATTAGTTTACACAAAAGTATAAAATACAGGAGTAAAAATGTTACCTATTTCTTGAGCTCAAAAATCATCCAACGAAAATTCGCGTAAGATATTTTCAGTTCGAAAACACCAGACGATGTTTTGCACATGCTCTTCTTTTCACCACAACATTTTGCGAAACTCTTGCGCCGTGTAATTTTCTATGGCAATATTTTTTTTTCATTGTGTTTTTTAATTGCGATATTTTGTCCTTCCTTTATTTTCTCCTACGACGACGCTTTTCCCTTGTAGTGTGTTTTTTCCGCGATGTTTTCGTCTAAAACCACCCAACGCAGAGAAGCTTGAAGTAAGCGCCAAGTCCTCATCCATTCAAAAAATAGGCTAAATCATATGATCGTTCAAAAAAGGGGTATCAACAATGCTGTGGACGGAACTAGGCTTGATATTAACTACATAGACCTTGCTGCTAAAATGGAAGAGGATGACGCTAATACGCGCTTGCTTGTAGATGACACTTTCGAAATTACTCGAAAACTTCAACTCGAACGCACTATGTTTGATTAATATATATTAAGATTAAATGAAATCAAAATCATGTTTTTTCTATTAATTTCAATAATTTATATTACTAATATTTTTAAGTTAATCATTTGTGTCATCTAGTTATTTATAAAACATTTTGATTTCGTATATAAGCCAACAACCTAACTTCAACTGCAAAACGTCAGTTAAAAATTCTCGATATACGCACGAAAATATACAATTAGCCTGCGTCTCTCACACTATATTCCACGGTCCACAAAAGGGCGTCAAAACCTGTATCTTTTGTCCTCTTAGAGTTGCAAAAATTTCTTATAATTTGTAAATGAAATTAACAAAATTTTACTAGCATACATCCAAATATAGAACAACTGCGCAAGAATCGGCAGATTCGTCCATGTCATTAATTGTGAGTACTAGCATTTATTTAATGTTCAGCTAATACTATTAAGGTTACACAACCTGTAATAATCTTGAATTATTAAATTAAATCCAACTTTTCCATTGTTAACTTATTAAAATTATTAACTTATATTAAAACCATGCTTTTCAAATCTTTTCGTAATTTCGTTCCATTTTGTTGCAATCCCATGGTTTACCAAAGCCCATACTATAAAAATTCTACCAATTTAATTCTATTTAACACATCAGTGTTATGAATATGCATGCTGTAGTGCAGTAACATTATTTTGAAATTTTAATTTATATTTTGATAGAACAAGTACTTAATTATTACATACAAAGTTCTGTGGACCATTTGCGCTATCGTACCTTTCGCTAGTTATATTATAACTGGTTGTGGGAGGAACTGGGAGGGATTGTGTTACATGGGAGCGCATAACTCTTGTTCTTTTGCTACTAAGAACTCGGTTATTTCTTGTATTTTAATTCGAAGATGCATATTTGCTGATGCATATCTCAAAAACGGATCCAAGTTCTGTGTTGGTTTTTTAAGATGCAGTTCCTCTGTTAAGGAACAATAAAAAATGTAGTGCTCTGGATCGCCCCTATCTTGACATACACATTTGTCCAAATTAGGTATTAATAGTTCTTCAGATAACTGAATGAAGATTTCTAATTACTTAATGGCATTATCGGAAGAATTTAAAAGTAGATATAGTGATTTAAGGAAAATTAAAAGCATGTTGTTACTTCTCGAAAATCCTTGGCACTTAGATCCAACAGTCATATCAGAACTGGCAGGCATATTGGGATGTAATTACGTACAGCTGTTTGACGAATTTATTGAGTTCAAGAACAACACACATTTGGAAGCTTTATTTAAAGAAAAGAGGGCGGAAATGGATTACGCCGATTTTTAGAAAGCTGTGCCTGGACAATACAGAACTGTACAAAAATGTGCTCACATTTTTCTCACATTTTTGGCATCAACTTATCGTTGTGAATCGTCATACTCTACTCTAAAATGAAGTATGCAAAAAATGTATATAGAAACCGGCTCACTGATTATCATTTGGATGATGTCTTACGAGTAGCTTGCAGTAATTGTAAGCGTGATATAGAAAAGATTGTTAAAAAGTGTACACAGTTTCAACGATCTCATTAGTCCTTGTGTAATAAATACATTAATTATGTAATTTACGTTTCTTTTTCATTTTAATTGTACTACTTGTTGTAATTTAGTTGATCTTATGTCTTAAAGTTGTGACTGGTACTATTCGCGCAACCATAGTAGGAGAGTTAAAAGTTAAATCAAATGTTAGCAAACAAACTCTCATACACTGTCATTTATTTACTTTTGAAACATGAGCAAGTGAGTGTTAAAAGCTGTATTAAGTTAATTAAGCAAGATTTTTACTAACTTTTAATCCTTGGGTGTATTTTAATTACACACTAGTTGTGAATATGCATGTGTTTTATGTTATATTTGCTATATTATGATTTGGTGCCTGCTATTCATTTTGTTCTATTTTTTCATTAGAGATAGAATTTCTACTTAATGAAATACTCCGTGAAATGTGTAAAATATAATTTTTCTATATTAATTGTATTGCATTACAATAACAGCTGACCGGTACTAGGTGCAAACCCCCGTTTATCAGCACTGGAAAAAATTAAAATTTATCATTCCCCTTGTAATGTCGTCAAGAACCATAGCGGCAGTTCAAAGTAACCACTAGTCTGGTCTGCCTTGCAAGATATTTACAAAAACGCAATTGCTTACAAATGACTGACAAGAGGTTACAGCAGAGTTACAGATGACAACTGAAATAAAGCCAACATTTTTTTAACAAAAACTAAGAAAAATTTAATTAACAATACGTTCGGCCATATTTCAAAAGCTAAGCTATCAGAAACATACTCTTCTCTAACAATTATGTATTAAAATACATTTTCATGATAAAACAAATGGGTGTGGTTATTTCGCATTGTTATCTTGGCCTGTGATAATATTGCGGCCCACTTGAAATGGCGCTTCCCAGAATGTGGCCAGCGGACGAAAAAGGTTGAGTATGGCTGATCTAGAAGCTCTTTTGCCTTGTTGTGCGTTTTACCACCAGTATTCCCACCTTTTAATCATTATCTCGTTTAATGATTTTTTAATATGGTATTTAGGGAATGGGATGGTTGTTGGAATAGAGTTTTGATTGCTTCCTGCTTCTTTAGCATATCTGTCCGCTTCCTCATTCCCTAAGGTCCCTGCATGTGCTTTCAGCCATTCAATAATAATTTTTGAATTGGGGTTTCTTAATGAAGAAATGATTATTTCTGTGATAACAGGTGATTTGTGTGCCTTGTTTGCAATTGCGTGTATGTTTGATAAAGAATCTGCTTTGATTTTCACTGCAGGTAAGTTATTATTGATTCTACAGGTAATTGCTATCTGGATGGCCAGCGCTTCTGCTTGAAAAACTGTGTTATTGCTATTTAGATGATATTTGAGAATTTTTGGCTGTTGGTGCATTTGATGTATTACTATGGCACATCCAAATCCTTCTTCATATTTAGAGCAATCTGTAAATATTTCCGTGTTGAATATTTCTTCGATGTTGCCGTTGTGGTTGAATTTAAGACGAATAGTTCGTTCTATGGTGGTCTTTTTCTTCTCTTTTTCGGGAGTAAATCCACCTTTTTCCATTCAAATCAAATGAATATATCACGCCTTGTAACTATATATTTGCGTTTTTCTCTTGCCAAATAATTTTCATAGATTAATCTGCACATAGCCTTACGCTGAGAAATATATCTGGCGTTAAACGAGGAACATCATGTTTTTTTTATTAGTTTGAAATCAGATTTTATCATTTTCTTCATAGTTTCCATAGAGCTATTTAAAAGTTTTGCAACAGTTCATTGGGGGGGGTCTTTTAAAAGATGAGACATGACTTTAGATTTAATAACAGCTGTACGTGCCTTTGTTGGGCGTGCATTTCTTGCCTTTTTCGCACTTAACTTTGATGTTTCTTTCCTTTCATATTAATTATGACACTTATTTTACGTGTAGAAATACTAAAACTATGCTTTCCACATCTTTTTGTTATAATTGAATAAGAGTATGGCCCAAAAATGTAGCCTCCGATCCACTGTTTTTTTTTCAGCGACATTTTAAAGAAAGGAATATTTTAAATGCTGCGGGCGATAATTAAACCTTTTTCCAATTGAATGGCAATCACGTTTGCATTTTAAAGTTAATATTTAAATACATGGAGAATACATACAATTTAGGAGTCTTTACGAAAACGTATAAACACCTTTTGTATATCATATTGCATGACTTTTCTGAATCTATTTCTGTACGAAATTTCAATAATTCAAAAAAGTACCTTTTTAAAAAATTGAGGAAAAACAATTTAAAATAATTCCTTATTTGCTTCTGCCCCGAAGCTGTAATTCCAAAAACGCATGGTGAAAGCCGAGAAGAAATGACCCTTTAACCAGGCATAATTGTTTTTGAAAAGAAAACCGTAGAATAAATGGCATACAAATTACTTAATATACAAATAAATGCTTTTAGTTTGCCAAGGAAAGCCAGCTGCTGTCTTAAGTTAACTTATCTAAGTTTTGCTTCTGTCCTATTTATTCTAATTTCAGCTTACAATTCCCTGCCAGAATGTAAATTCAGAAACGCAGTGAATGCAAATGAGTAAGAGTACTAGTATTTAAGTCGATGCTTCACCGACTTCTACAGAGAGAGTTTGATTTTCCTAACTAGCGCGAGTTTGCCATTTGGCTACATTCTCTCTTAGGTACTACGCTCGGCCACACTTTAGGCTCTTGCTTAGCTTCGCTAATTAAATTAATATTTAGGAGCCAACTATTTAGATTTCTGATAGCTTCGGATTTACTTTTCAGATAGTTTTAGTTATGCTTAGTTTAATTTAAATTCAGAGTTACTTAAGTTAAAAGCCCAAGTAGAGGCTTTGTGTGTACTCCAAGTAGGAGTTAATTGTATTTATTCTGAAAAATAAAGGGTAGTTAGCCCTTTTTAAGTCTTACGTGTTTTGTTCACACACTTAAAGCGATTATTCGCTTGTTAGTGTTCGTGGGGTTCTGAGACAAAACTTTGAAATTAAATAAGTAAAACTCCACAAGGTGAAATATTCGATAGAACCTGAGCTTTTACGACCAATTGATTAGATAGACAAAAACTATTAAAAACTGCGTGCCATTTTGCTGATATAATGAGAGAGAATTAGTTTATTTTCTGTCGAAATTTTGTATGTGCGTTCCCTATCGCATCAGACTGAAAAACGTATGACTATGAATCGTATTTTTTGAATAGTTATTAGAGAACGTTACTCTGTCGTTAGATACATTACTTTCAATTTACTTAACTGGCATCGGGTACTTCCACTAGTTCTATATATTTTCATCAAACTCTTGGTTAATTATTAAATTTAATATTAAAATAAAATTTAACATTAAATTAATAATTAATAGTTGTTAATTTTTAAGGGATTTGTATTAAATCACAGAACTAATCATAAAGTTATAAAAGTTAATCAGGACTGAGTGTTCTGTGCATACTTTTGGCGAACATTGTCGTAACAGTGTCAAAGTCCTGGTCTCGAACAGGAAGCTGAATGCAGCTATGTTCTATATCAGTGGTAGAATAACTGCACGTACGAAGGGTTTAAAATTACCCTTTTATTAAACCACTATTTACAGCCACTTCCCAACTCGGAAGGGATAACAGAAAATAATGACCTCACTTGGGTCTAAACTGAACAATCAAATAATTTAAAATAAAGTTGAGTAGAAAATTAAGTAGTCGTTGCTCTCAGAGTTTTAAACGCGAGGTTGGCCTCTATTCTAAACTATCAATGGTGCGTAGCAAGATTTGGCTAATACTAACGCACTTACTTCAATAAGTATTAGAGTAACAGCGCTAAGGCTTAGAACTTAAATACTAGCTAGTCAGGCGAACGTCGAACAGAGCCGAAGTGATCTGAGACTAAAAGCTCTCTCACACTGAGAAGTTTATATACAAAACTTGGCTCCACTTCAAATTAGGATAAAGCTGAATCGCGTGCTCATTCTAACGGGAAGTTGAAATAAGAGTTCACAGGAAAGAGAAATTAACATAAAACTTTGTTAGTTTAAACTAAAACCTTACAAGTTTATATTCTAAGTTCATAGATGAATTCGACCAAAAATTAGAGCTAAAGACAAAATCCGTTAATTATTCACAATTATTTGGATATCTACATCAAAAATTTGATTATAGGAGTTGTAGTTCTGAGTTATCTCACTTGTCTGACAGTAACATCAGAATAAGACTGCGAAATTCATCGTGGCATGGAGAGCAAGACTGCGCATGTCGTTGACAAGAGCCTCCAGCACCATACAGATGACAGCACAACCTCGCTCATTTTCCCCCCAATTTTGATGAAGAACAGCCCGGGAAAATGGGAACGGGTCCGAGGGTCTTCCAAGCCTCTTCCCGTACTACAACCTCTCAAGAGGCCTTTCGGCTCTCCATGTAATTAGAGTGCCCCCACGCCGCAAAATTATATATTCAAAAATATCATGCCTTTTTCGAGATTCGAACCCCCGTACTTCGGTATCCCAGTAGTAAGTAATAATGAGTAATAATCATAAGAAAATCTGGTCCTAAAATAAATATTGGAGGAAAACGTTCACCAACAACTTTGTTAAACATTTCTTCAATACGTTATTTTACGATAACGAACAAAAAAATACAGTATGAAAAATGTGAAAAACATTTTAAAAAATGAAAACCATTTAGACTCCCCTAAAATCATGATAATTTTGGCTTAAATATGTTACGAATTATATTCGTTTTACCAAAGTTTTAGTTACAATTCATGATTATCAATATTTTCCTGGGATACTGTGTATTATGTAGTAAACATATATTTTAGGTCATGCTGAAACCGAAGCTTATAGAAATGATGTAATAGAAATATGAATTGTATGACATTATGCACAGGAATAAGACTTTGATTATGTTTATGGGAATACTTAAGGAATACTGATTTAGGTTGTTGAGCATTAACGGAATATTTTTGAAACTGAGCCAGTAAATTGATATGGATAATACGATGATGAGAAAAAAAGGGAGAAGAGCCATTTCGTTTAACTTGAATAAAATAAACATTTAAAATTCCACATAAAATTGCTTTTGAAGAGGAACTTAAGGAAAAAGTTCGACTTGAAAAAGAAAGAAAATAATAAGAAGAAATGGATGCATTTTAGAAAGGCTCTTTAAAGAAGAGCTCAACTCTTCCAAACTGAGGCATTTCATCTGTGAAGAAGGTAGAGGGGTGGGGGTGGAAGAGAGGATTTCGAAGATGCCTTTTCTGTTTTGCTAAACGGGGTGCATCACTTTAAATTTGCCAATTCCGAATACATTAGGCTTAATTTGTCTCGGCTCCTGCGTCGGGTGCTGTCAGAGCCTGCTGGTTCCCGAGACAGGGAGCTGTCTCGTCTCATCCGGGACACTGTCCTTCAGCCCCCCCTACTGTTAACTGATGGCTTTTTAATGCCACCTGCACAGGGGCTAAATCTCCCCCTTTCTTGCTCTCCCCCAATTTCTGTCATCCGCACGCAAAGCATCTAAGACCTCTTTTGCCCAGCCGTTTTCGAAAAGATGGCTTTGGGTATGGCTGACGGGTTACTGCTTGTTTTAAAACTATTTTTCAATTCGCCAGCGGGGTCGCCAAACTGTCGCCAAAGTTCGTGCCGATCGTGAAATTTGATATAATCAGTGAAAAAACGGAGTCAATTGAAATTCATTTCTCACAGAACATAACGAGTAGAAAGCAGATTTGCATCATACTGCTACGCCTGAAACAGTTTATTAACACCACGCCAAAAACATAAAAAAAAAAAAAAAAAACTCAAATATATTTTTTACGTACATAATTTGTTCGATTATACATTTCAAACGCCATTTTGTGCAATCTTACAGCTTGTTCGGTGTCGTTCTGTTTGTAAAACTGCTTTTATGCATTATTCGTAATTCATAAGGAGAGGAAGCTTGAAACAATCCAGAGAAAGCACATCTGTAGTACAGCACTTCTCCTATAATGTGTTTAGCACATGACTTCCTTGTACAGAACATTAAATTATACGTATTTTTTATTTCATTTAAACTTATTGATCGAATTAAATCTACTTCATCGATAGCGCATAAACCACAAGTAACAGAATAAATGCACTCTTTAAAACTCACTATATTTGTTTACTATATTGACACTCCGCAGCTAGGTTCACTTAACAGAGTTATATTTCATTCATTTTGTAACTCAGAAAGCACAAAAATTATGTATATCATGTGAAGAATTATCTAATCGTTGCCACACGTTCTATTCAAATACTATAATAAATCTAAAACGATGTAGAAAAGAAATTAAACAAACAAACAAAAAGTAGTTTTCACAGATGATCCAGTATTTCTCATTCAATTAGTTCAATTCTCACTTCGCTACAAGGCAAAAATGCATAAAAATTCAAAATATCTGTATTAAAATTTACGAGGTAAATCTTAAACATTTACTTGCATTTCCTTGAATAAATTCCAGAATGGGTTAAGCATATTTAATTTGCAATAATAAAAGAAGGCGTTCTCTAGATTGGCAACAAATCCACTATTCTCTTAGGTTTCAAAAGTTGTAGAGACATTAGGTTATTTAGTAGCAGGAGACATGAAAAATATGCAATTCCTTCGCCGGGAATCGAACCACGGACCTCTGAAATACCGGCTCAGTGTGCTGACCATTACACCACGAAGGCACGCTAAGAATGTGGGAGATATACCTTATATACTCCCCTTTTTAAAGGGCGACTAGGGTTTTAGGGGACCTAGTCGCCAAATCCTGGGTGTGGAGAGTCATCATCCACAACCCTTTTAGTTCGGGCGCCAGTGTAGAGACATTAGGTTATTTAGTAGCAGGAGACATGAAAAATATGCAAGGCCTTCGCCGGGAATCGAACCACGGACCTCTGAAATACCGGCTCAGTGTGCTGACCATTACACCACGAAGGCACGCTAAGAATGTGGGAGATATACCTTATAAAGTGAACAAATATAGCTGCTTTCGTAACCATAATTAGACATAGCCGCACTTATACAACTTTTAAATTGCTGATAATTCTACAAATATTGCATGCAGATTTACTAAAAGCATAAAACCTTAACCGGAAGATAAGAACAACATAGTTCAATCATTTTTAAAGCAAAAAAAAAAAATGCACAATTTACAAACATATAAGAATAAAGAAACTGTGCTCACTGAGCCGAGTAACAGAGTGGATAGACGCCATGAAAATATCTCTTCAGAAGCCATTTTAAACCAGTTTGTAATTCATTTGGTGAGAAAAGAGTCCTTTATTCTGTCCTTACGTACGGATGTCATGCAAAAACATCGTTAAATTGAATTCGATAGCGGTCAAAATAGATTTTTTTCGTTTAAATATGGTACCTGAAATTTTTGGAGATTACAATACTTCCTTTTTACTTCGTACAAGGAAATAAAAAAGTAATTGTTTTAGAAAGAAATCTAGTTAATCTATTCAAAGGTTAATACCAACATCATTTATACTTTCTAAAGAAACTGATGTAATTCTTCTCCTTCAGGGAGTGTGCTATTTTATAGGAAACACGTCGCATACTGGAAAATGGAGCACAATATTTGAGCTCACTAGAAGAAGATAAAACTCTGTTAATTTCTTTCAAAACACATAGAGCTTTTCTGTCATAAAACTAATATTAGTTAAAAGACTGCAAATCAATCAAACATTTTCCACGATTATGCTTATTTTACTTGGTTTACATACTATTAAATCTTAAAGTATCCATAATTTATTGAACAGTAAATAAATTTCCAGCAATCGTCTGTGTATTATAGAGCAAAAAATGTACGCGGTTGATTAAAATAATATTATGGAAGTCTGGATTCTATAAAAATTGGTATGCATTTCCTAAGCAAAATAAATTTATGTCATATTAAAAGAAATTCACTAGTTGCTGCTATAAATTCACTTATTGGCTTACAAAAAATGCGCAATTTAACAACAGATAAGCATACAAAATCTGAACTTACTGAGCCGAGTAACAGACTGGGTACATAAATATTTATACACTTTTGGCACGGGCGATTGCAACCGAAATGTGAGGTGCACATCTACATGCTATAGCAGTCCTATGTACAACATTTCAATGCTCTAAGGCTACTAATTTTTGAGTTAGGCGAAATACATACGTACATACATACATACGTATGCACAGATGCCAAGAAAAAAACCTCTTCAGAATCCATTTTAAATCCGTTTTATAATTTTTGGATAAAAAAGGGGCCCTTTTATTCTGTCCTTACTTACAGATGTAACGCAAAAACATCGTTAAATTGCCTTCGATAGGTGTCAAAATGGATATTTTCGTTGAAATATGGCACCCGAAATTTTTCGCCTTTACAATACTTCCTTTTTACTTCGTACAAAGAAGTAATAACGACTGAAACAGTTCGACGATAATCACGCCGAAACCATCAATATGCTAAGCTCAATTTTCGAGAAAATTTAGTTTTCATCTTTGGCGCGTGTTTGTTTTCCAGAAAAATCAAATTATATCTTCTAAGCAAGAAATGTTCATATATTTATGTCTATTTAGTATAGTCGTTAGGTTATTTTGAAGGAGGAGACATGAGAAGAATGAGCAATGCCCTCGTTGGGATTCAAACCCAGACATCTCGAATACACGCAGAATGTGCTACGAAGGCACGATGAAAGGACCTAATTGTAATTAAAAACACCTAATTGTTTTTAAACATAATGTAAAACACAATTCTGTTTTTAAACATAATGTAAAACACAATTCTGTTTTTAAACATAATGTAAAACACAATTCTGTTTTTAAACATAATGTAAAACACAATTCTGTTTTTAAACATAATGTAAAACATTTAAAAGTGTTACTCGAAATAAATGCAAACGGAAACAGTAAAAATTTCACATTTGCAGTTAGGGTGTCGTGCTGGTAATAAGAATAATGTGCCAAATTTTTGCAACAAAATAAAAAACGAGAATGATAAATTCCAAATGAGCATTTCAATATTTCACGTTTGCTGAAGAACGCGAAATTTCCTACTTCGCAAATTTCCGAGCTGAGCATTGATTTCCAGATTTGAATTCGGAAATCTTCCAAAGTGAAAGTTCTAATTTGGAACAATGATTTCTAAACTGGATTATAAAAAAGACATCACATTCGAAGAGGAAGAGCTGAAGGCTGTCATAACTATTGTATAGTCCTTAGGACATACTGATGCATGAAACACAAAAATGTGCAGGATCCTCGCCGGGATTCGAACACCGGAACTCCTGATTGCTAGTCAGATTTGCTATCCAGTCTACACAACGAAATCACCCGAAATCGAGAGCGAAAATATATCATTATAAAGGTGAGCTTCACTTAGCTCAATTTTAAAGCTGCAGAACTCTTTAGAAATTCAATTAAATGAAGCTCACTTTTATACTAATGGCCATACCTGACCCTATTTGACTAAATGCCTTTATAATAATTCAGTCTAGAAATCTTTGTTCAAATGCCAGTTGTTTTACTATTATTAGCATTCTGAAGTGTCACATATTATTAATAAGCATACTTGTTTTGTCATACTAATAGTGCTATAATTTGAAAAATAAACGAAAAGGTGTGCTCTGTTTTCAGTTGTTCGTCAATTCCAAACCTCTCCTTTTCCACAGTACATCCAACAAGTGTTGTTTCGTTTTAGTATGCATATTTCACATCATCGTAAAAATAAAAGATTTGCCTGGGGGTATATTAGTAAGCATATTGCCAGGAAATTAAAAGTAGTGAGAAATGAGGGTGTTCACACATTTTTCTAACAATTTTGCTAAGATTTATATATAAACAAACCTATAAGGTATTTCTTCCGCCTTCTTCGCATGCCTTCGTGGTGTAGTGGTCAGCACACTCGGCTTATAACCGAGAGGTCCGTGGTTCGATTCCCAGCGAAGACGTTGCTTATTTTTCACCTCTCCTGCTTCGTAATAACCTAATGTCTCTACAAACCTTAGAACGTTATACCTAATATGTTCAGTCTGATAGCCCTTTCATTGAACTATCTGGGATTCCGCTTATAAAGAGCTTGTTTTAAAAGCCCAAATGCATAGTAATTCATTGGAGACACATCAGCGAACTTAAATGGGATGCATTTAAAGGGAATATCTTCAATTCTCATCTTTTTCAAAAGAATGAGGTACGGCTTGGAGCCTTATCTCGATGGAACTTAACGCAGTGAAGATTGTTTGGATAAAGAGATGGATTTTTTTCTTTAAAAATAAGTATTAAAACATATTTCTGACAGTAATCCAAATTAATTTTGACACTTGTCACTACTTTCCTTATTTTAAGTTTTCACAAATAAAGGAATTCAGTAATAACCATAAAATTTTAGGAAAAACTTTCCTTACTTTCTTTGAACCAACATATCAAGTCTTTTTCTCTTCTTTTGGGGGTAGTAAATCGATCTGTTTCTATTGCAATCAGATAAGTACGTTCAAGCCTCATCAAATGTAACTATGTATTTCCGGTTTTCACTTGCTAAAATGTAAGGTTTATATTTATTTTAAGTTACTATTTCTTTTCTGTTTAGCCTTTATTTTCCCCTAGAAGTGCCCGTGCCAGAGTATGTAAATTGTACTAGCACGCGCAGTTTATTCAAATTTAGCGGAAGCTAGTTGAGTTAAATAATAGACGAAACCAGAGTGTCAAAGTCTTGCTTTCAAGCTACGCTGAAGATATTGCTTCGTAGAATTTAGATCAGCGCGTATCGGCCTGTGTGCCTAGCTTTGCAGAAGTGCTAGTTTTCAACTGTTAAATTAATAATCTTGCTGAATATCAGCGATAATTAAAAACGCGGTTAGTTAGGATCTCAGAGCCTCGTCGATAGTGTTTGATATTTGTTCATCTAGTTTCTTATTTTCAGTTTTACCTTACTTTTAGTTGAACCGCCGGATTGACGCAGTTTGTGAACGTCAAGTAGACGTATCTGTCATTTTAAAGATCAAAAACAAAAAGGATTCTAACCCCTTCTTACATTTCTGTGTATACTTACACATAGCCACAAACACTACCCCACTTTCTGAGAAGTTGGGCCAGCGAGATCTTACAAAATAATTTTCGTATAGTAATCTGCACATAGCCTTAGGCCGAGAAATATTTTTCCACATTAGGCGATGAACAACATATTTTTTTGTTTTGATTAGTTTTAAGTCAGATTTTATAATTTTGTTCACAGTTCCTGCAGAGATATTTAAAGGTTTTGCAATAGCTCTCTTGGGGGCTGGATTTTACTTTAAAACATGAATTGCGACTATATATTTAATAAACACTGTACGTACCTTTGTTGGGTATGCATTGTTTTGCCCTTTTCCCAATCACATGTAAACTTTCACGTTTTTTTTTCCTTTCATATTAATTATATCACTTATTTTAAGTGTAGAAATATTAAAACCATGTTTTTCATATATTTTTTTAGTAATTTGTAAGGTTTATCTTATGTTAATTAACAGTTATTTTAAGTTTTGTATCTTTCTTATCTTATTTTAATTTCAGCTTACAATTTCCTGCCAGAACGTAATTTCAGAAACGCAGGTAATGCAAATGAGAAAGAGTACTATTTAAGTCGTGACTTAACCGACTTTAAGAGAGAGAGAGTCTGATTCCTGATTAGTGCGGTTTGCCTCCTGGCTACGTCTCTCTTAGATGTTGTTTCGCTCGGCCATAACTTAGGCCCTTGCTAGGCTTCGCCGATTTAATTAATACTTAGGGGCCAACTAGTTAGATTCTGATAGCTTCAGCTATATCCTTTAAGAGCTTTAGTTAAGCTAATTTTAGTTCAGATTATTAGTATTTAAGTTCAAGCCCGAGTGGCGGCTTTATGTAAAGTTCCAAGTCGGAACTGATTGTAAATATATTGAAAAATAAAGGGTTTTAAACCCTTCTCAAGTCTCACGTGTTCTGTTTACACTTAAGCGATTATTCGCTTGTTAAGTGTTCGTGGGGTTCGGAGTTAGAACTAAGGATTTAAAGAGGAAACCTCACAAATTGTATAAGAGTATTTCTCTTCGGACGGCGCAAAAGTATAGCCTTCGATCCATTGTTCATTTCTCAACAACATTTTAAAGAAAAGAATACGATAATTAAACTTTATTCCAACTGGATGTTATTCACATTTATATTTTAAAATTAATGCTTAAAATTCATGGAGAAAATCAAAATCGTTACAAAAATGTAAGAACACACTTCTGTACTTGTTACAAGTCTCATGGGTAAGCAATAAAAGCGAAATAAATGCACAGATATGTCTTGAATAATGAAATTTTTTCTTTATTAATTAAATACCCAAGTCTCCACATGGAATTAAATTACAGTAAACTTGTAGAGATATTAGGAATTTTATTGAAGCAGGAAATTGAATAATATGCAAGGCCTTCGCCGGGAATCGAACCACGGACCTCTGAAATACCGGCTCAGTGTGCTGACCATTACACCACGAAGGCACACTAAGAATGTGGGAGATATACCTTATAAACTAATGTTTTAGCAAGTTTTGTTTTCAACATTTGGCTTTGCCATTTCTGACGACTCATTTTAAGTATAAGATTTTTGTCTTTTGTATCTTTAATTTCTCGGAGATTATTTCTTAAAACTTAGAGAACTACCATATAACAGGACTTATAACTGCTTCAAGACGAAAATGACTAATAAAATCTGCTTACTGAGATAAACACGTACATTTTTTTTAACATCTTGTTATTTTTACCATAATATAAAAATAAGTTTTTATAATCTTTTGAAACTTTGAAGCACAATTTTCGAAATACTACTCTATAAGCTAAAGTTTTTTAATTTCCCCCATTTTTCTCATTTTTAAGCTAAATGTCTTACACACACGGGGTGAATATGCTTATCTGTCTATGCATTTGAATATCTATGACTTCACAAATTCCCTTATATAATGAATAGTAACTTAATAAATGTATGGTAATTAATACACTGTTATAGAACTGAAAATCGCAGCAGAATTTCCTATATCTGAATGTATAATATAGCGAAGAAGTCGATTAACTCACAAACTTCTAAGGTATTTTCTCCCTCCTTTCTGCATGCTTTCGTGATGGAATGGTTAGTACACTCGGCGAGTATTCGAGAAATCCAGGTTCGAGACCAGGCAAGGGCATTGCTAAATCTTCACCTCTCCATCAACAAAATAACTTAATGTCTCTACAAACGTTTCTAAAAAAATCTTAAAATTAGAAATGTTTTTGTTGTTACTTATGTTCCTGAGGTGATCATTATTTAGAGGATGTCCACAAATTCATGAAACAGGTGAAAGACTTGAAAAGAGAATATATGACAATGGTATTTCGCAGAACTCCGTTTCAGTTTTGATCAAGAATATCCTAACGGTTTGCCCCATCTCTTTCTTACCATCAGTCTCCCCAAAGACTTTTTCAAGTACCTCCATAGCCAGAGACACGTTTCGTTTGCAAACATTCATGCCTTATCAGGATTCGAATCTGGCCTAAACATAGGCCAAATAAACTGCCGTACAAAATAGTAAGCCAAATCGTTAATGTAAATTACAGTTTGCAGCGGCTTTGTAATTTGTAGTTTTTCTCAAAATTATAGTCGCACAAACATTTCAAGAATTTTTCGAATTTTCAATTTAAATTAAAAAGTAAAACTTGATTAAGTTTTAGTTGGGAATAATAATTATTAATAAACAGTCAAGTGCAGATTCATTCCACGGTTAATCCTAGAGTTGTTAATAATATAGGAAAAAAGAATAACGACTGGTTTATTACGGGAAACATTTATCTACAATCTGCCAGCATTTTTAAGAAGTTTAATTGGGAAAATAAATGAGTTTGGTTACGCATATTTAATGGACCAAAGTTAAGTAAAATTATGATAATTAACATATACCATTAAAAATTATATTATGTTATGAAGTTGTACAGTAATTAAGTTATTTTGAAAGCAAGAGATGTGAAAAATGAGCAAAGCCCTGGCCTGGAATCGAACTTCTGACCTCTCGAATACGCGCCGAGTGTGTTGACCATTACACCAGAAGGCATGCTAAGAAAGCAGGAGAAATACCTTATAATATACTTTAAGTTTCATAACTTTAATTTCCTTTATAACATTTACGAAGTGTACGAAAAATAACTGGAATTATTAAGAGGTTATATTATACTTCACTTTCAGTGTTCTGTATCGGCATGGGTACACTTTGCTTACAGATGGAAACATGAAAAACGTTCTAGAAACATTTCGTTACAGAATATCACTAGAAAGCAACACAGAATATCGTTACGAGACCCGTAGTTCATTTTCTTCCGTTTTTTCCACATCATTGAATTTCGAAGGCAGGAGATATATATACTTTATAAAGTATTTGAATATATAAGTTAGATTAACATGCAAATGTCTCAATAGATTTTAAAATTCAGTGTACATTCAAGATTATTGCGATTTCACACTAATTTTTTATACAAAACTATAACGTATTTTCTCCTTTCTTCCAACATGCCTTTATGGTGTAACGGTAGCACACTCGGCGTATATTCGAGAGGTCCAGGCTCGAGTCTCGGTGAGGGTATTGCCCATTTTTCATGTCTCTGTCTTCTAAATAAGTTAATGACTCTAGAAAATTATACCCACATGACCGTTCTAATAAAGTCTAAAATTATCCTTTCAAATTTAAAATAGCAAATTATTTTTTCCAGTTTTGCATGAAAATAATAGTCAGTGCAAGAATCAAAAAATAATAGTCAGTGTAAGAAAAGGTATAAGTTTATCTTATACCCTTTATTGCGATACGAACTGCGTGATTGAAAACTTCGCCAAAAAGAGCGATGCTTTGTGAATTCCGCTCAGCTTTACTGTAATGGTAATTTAATGGGGCATCTTCCCGATGCGGCTTACGTCAAAATTAAATTTTCATTTCTCCTCATGGCACAGCATTTGTAAGAGTTTGGGAAGTGAGAGGAAAAATACTTTTGTTATACCCCCAGAAAAGGAGAAAGATTTGAGGGGTCCCTATCCCTTAAATCCAGGGGATCTTCAAAAACTCTTTTTTGGAAGCTTTTTATAAGGATTTGTCTTCCATTTCTTTACTTTTTTTTTTAACTTCAGTGGCCCACTTTTTTATTCCGGAAGTTTTATTGATAAATAAATACCGCTCCAATTTTTTTTTTATTCTTAAGGCGTATCTTTTTGTATCTTTTTTTTTCCTCCGATATCATGCAATTCATATAATTTAATTTAAAAAACAAAAAGATGCCGCTTTAGATGGAATCAGGAGATTTCAATTTCTGTAACAAGTTAAAAGTTTCGAAAAAATGTTCGTGTTCGTATGGTGAATTATGTTATGCATTGAAAGATTCGAAATTAGGATTTTTGAAGAAATGTACGTTTGATGTTGTTATCCTTTTTTTCCCCCTTGATGTTTGATTTTTCCTCCATTTATTTCCCGGATGACTGTTAGAATATTGCTCTGCATAGTTTCAATTTTACAGTTTTTTGTACATGCATGGACGCTTATGTTAATAATTAAAACTTTAGATTTCTAATCCATCGCTATTAATTTTACATAAGAATAAATACTTGTAGATAATGAAGATACGGAGCGAATATCTGTGTCTTCTATTATCTCAGGAGGAGAACACTTTGAATTTAGAAATGCATACGAAACACATGAGACACATAAAATAAATACACATAATTTCTTAATAACCTCTTTTATTTAAATGCAACACAATGTAAGAAATAACTTTTTATTAGCCCAATGGGCGTTAGCTCACAAGGGTTATTAATTTCAAAATGGCATTTTGCTTTGATTCACTTTTTAAATTGTTGCCACCAAATATTACTACCATTTATTTAAAGAAACTAAATAATGAAGAATCTGTATGAATGTTTCTGGCATTGTGAAAACACAACGATACCTAGACCCATCAAATTGTGAGTAACGTTGGTCTGCAACCGAACACGGCCATTGGGAAGCCCGAATTTGGAGTTTCGAATTTGCTATTTAAAATTTTGTAAAACTTTAACAAATTTTTGATTAACAAACTCAACAATTTCAAAGCGAGCAATGGCAACACTGCAGAAAAAAGAACATTCTTATCTCAAGGGGTCTAATATTTGGTGGCAACAAGTTAAAAAGTGATTCGCCGTTTATAGCGAATCAACGCAAAATGCCAAAAGTGAACTTAATAGCTTTTTGGGCAAATTGTCCTTTTGGGCTAATAATACGTTTATTTACAAACGCTACGTTTTGAAACCGAGCAGTAGCAACACTTTTCGAAATAAAGCAATATTTGTCTTTATCTGCAGCGCGTGAGACTCTTGCCACTCGGAAGAATGAGTGTGAAAATTAGCGTTTTCAGAGTTTTTAATTAATATCTCAGCTGATTAAAACCCCAAGAAGATGAGATTTCTTGAAACGGCTTCTCTCGAATTTTTGGAACCTGGGGTGTGAAAATTTTATCTTGCGAATAGTTGCAAACGTAAGTTATCATTAGCCCAAAAGGCGTTATCCCAGAAGGGCTATTAATTTCATTTTTGCATTTTGCGTTGGTTCACTATAAATGTCGGTTTACTTTTCAAATTGTTGCCACCAAATATCAGACTCCTGTTACATTTAAAGAAATTAAATAATGAAAAATATTTCTCGCATTGTGATAAAACAATACTATTTAGAACCATAAAATTTTGAATAACGTTTTCAATATGGGCATCTGGAAGCCTTAATTTGGAATTAGAAATTTGCTTTATTATCGATTTCCTATTTTTTAACACTTTTTGTTTTGATCACCAAACTCGAAGAATTTTTATTTTTGATTACCAAACTCAAAAATTTCAAAGCGAGTAATGGCACCACTGTACGAAAAAAAAACATCTTTATCTCCAGCATGGGAGACTGCGCATCGGAAATTCTAAAATATGCTCATTTTAAATTTACACTCATGTCCATAAATTAAGGATAATTCGGAGTCACGCGAAAATCGAACTCTAAAATAAATATATCACCTTTAAAATCACTACACACATCTTAAAGAATCATATGCAAATTTCAGGAAGTAACCAGATGACACCGATGGTACGTCTGCGTCACAGTGACGAGAGTGTAAGAGAATGATATGTAAGGAATACAGACAAAGAAGTAAAATTGTTCGCAGGCGCTTTATAAGCATTTCAGTGCAATAACCGAATAGTTATGACACAAAGGACACATATGGATGATTTTTTACGTGGTAGAATTATCGGCCGTCTGGAATGTGGGAGTACCCAACTGGAAGTATCAGACGAACTTGGAACTGCCCAGACTGTCATCTCCAGGCTTTGGCAACAATTTAAAGATGATGGTAATGTGAGTAGACGTTACAGCACAGGTCGCCCCAGCGTTACAATGCCGAATGAGGACCGGTATTTGGCAGTTACTGCCAAAAGAAACAGGCGGAGCACAGCCTCAGACCTGTCTCGTCAGCTCTCTTCAGCCATTGGTACGACAATTTCAAGGGAAAACGTGTACAGACGCTTAGAGCAGATTGGTCTATATGCTCGTAGTCCTATCAAATGCGTTCCACTTACTGCAACTCACTGTCGCCTGCGGTTAGCCTGGAATAGAGAGTACGCATTGTGGACACCACAACAGTGGGCTTGTGTGATGTTTTCCGACGAGTCCAGGTTTAGCTTGCAGTCTGATTCTCGCCAGACTTTCATATGGAGAGCTCCAGGTACCCGTTACTACAAAGAAAACATCATTGAACGACACCGTTACGGTGGTGCAGGAGTGCTCGTTTGGGGTGGAATTATTCTGGTTCCAGAACTGACCTGCATGTTCAAATTGGAACCATGACAAGCTAAATGTATCGCGACGTCATTCTGGAACAACATGTACATTTGTTTCGGGCCGTTCTCTTCTTTTTATTTTATGAGCAATTTATGTTTTAAGAATAATTTGTGTTTTTTGAAATACAAGAAAAAAGCTATCTTTTTTGTAATATTAATAGATGCACCTATTGCGTTTCATTCTTACATTGCAATAAACACGTTTTATCAAATAACATGGAGTTTTTTATTGAATCATTATTGGCCTTGGAATATTTTTGAGAGACGATTATTTGCCATCTGGCGTCCACAGACTACTTGAATTTCTTCAAGATGAAGTAAAATCGGAAGAAAGAACATCTCTAGCTTCCCATCAAAAGAAGCCAGGTAAATATATCAAATGCCATTCTAAAATACCTTTTCAAAACACAGTCAGGAGTGCTATATTGAAATTTGGCAATCTACTGTCTACGCATAAGTATTTACACCAGCCCAAGGGCAAACATTGCCCATATTTTATTCAAATCCTCATAATTCTTGGGATTGTAGGAAAGCAAAAAAAATATACCTCTAAACGAGCGAGGAGCTACTATTGGGAAGTCGCATTGCTGCTTTTTCTGTCTGAGACCTGGACATCGAGTAATGAAACGAAATGAGAAAGTTTGCTAAGTGCTTATTACTATGTGTGAAAAGACATCATGTACTTCTGTGAAGAAAATGAAACAGAATCTGTTAAACTTGGTTTAGAGAGACAAGGCCCTTTCTTATGTATCAAGTGCAGCTATTGTTATGTTACAAACATTAACCGTGATTTTAAGATGCAAGGGTAAAAGGCGTAAAGCTCGAGCCATTGTTGATTCTGCTTCTCAGAGGTCTTACATTGTGAGTAACACAGCTAAAGAGATGGGGTACTTAAGAAATGAATATCTGCAACACTCACTGTTCGGAGGAAGTAAGAAGTATATAAACACGACGTATTAATGGTACATTTAACAGATATGAAATGTACATATAACTGCCATTTCGAAGCCAATCTGTAAAATATGATACACTGCCACCAGTAGCATCGGATTTGTGCTTAAAAGAATTTGCAGACTCAGGCTTTTATCCTGGTTATCAGGAACATGGGCCTACTGAAATTTTAATTGGACCTGACATATTAGGGAAATTGGTGACTGGCGGTCATAAACTTCTACCCAGTGGTCTTGCAGCCATTAAAACAAAATTAATATGGACGGTTATAGGTCTTGTCTCAGCAGTGTCGTCCAATGAGAGGACAACTTTAATCTTAATGCTAAATGAAAACGCTTGTATAACAGATTTGTGGACACTAGATCATTTAGGTATGAGGGACCCGTCAAAGAGCAAAGCAAAGTTACACCTTGATGAAGCTATTAAGTCCCACTTTTTATATTGTAAAAATCGAGAACGAACGTTTTGTGGTGGGTCTACCATAGATTGAAGGTCGGGTCTACTTCCAGACAAGTTACCTCTCAAAAGCTTAAATTCTATATCGAAAAGAGTGAAAGCTGATGGCTGGTATGAAGACTACAGTAATGCATTTATTGGATGAGGATTGATTGAGAGAAGGTATCATTGAGGAAGCTCCACTGAGTGAAAAAAATGTTCCTTGTCACTATCTGCCTCGTAGGCATGTTGTTAAAGAAAACAGTACGACACGACGTTACGAATCCGACAAGTATTTTATGCTTCAGAAAGGCAAAAGGAGTCACCCAGCCTCAATGAATGTTTAGACAAGGACCGAAACCTCATAGAGCTGATTCCTTCCATTTTGAATAATTTCGTTCAGACAAAATAGGTGTTGCGGATATTCGAAAAGCCTTTCTCCAAATAAGCCTTTACCCAAATGATAAAAATTTGAGATTCCTGTGGATAAATAGCAACAATGAACTGAAAATTTATTGTCACTGTAGAGTCGTACTCGGAGTTTCAAGTAGTTTTTTTCCTGCTTGGAGCTGTTATTCTGCATCATTTGTAGACAGTTCTAAGTCAGTGTGTAGAAGGGCAATCCATTTATTCAAAAGAAATCATACAGAAACTTCTCAATAATTTCTACGTTGGCAACTGTGTCACGAGTGTGAAAGGTGAATCTGAATTACAAACTTTTATAAAAGTAGTTTTAGAAGTAATGGCAGAAAGACAGTTTCATTTGAGAGGATGGGAAAATGCAAATCGTTCAAAACTTTCTGTTACCTCTAAAAATGTTCTTGGATTCACGTGGAACGAAGTGAGAGATACCCTCGATATGAATATATCCTGTTTCGAGAATTTTTGTACTGAGGAAATAATGAAAAGAACTATTCCAGCTGATGCTCACAGAATCTTTGGGGCTTGTTTGTCCAAGAGCCTTACCTCCAAAACTTCCTTTGCAACGTTTAAGGAAGCAAACATTGGTTGGGACCAAGAAGTAGATGCAGACACAAGGAAATAATTTTTAAAATGGTTGAAAAATGTTCATTTTTTGTCTAAAGTTGAAGCCCTAAGATCGATCAAAATTTGGGAAAGTAAATCATAAGCATTCTTTGCATGTATTTTGTGGTGTAAACCAATTTGCTTAAAGGCACATACATGCCTTTTACGAGGATATGCGTAAATACATATATATATTTCATATTTTTCATTTTTGAGAAAATAAAATGATTAGTTTAAAACAAGCAACTACTAAACCTCTTCCCTAAAATATTTTTTAAAATTCCGTGTTATGGTACTATGTGGATGACAAAAATGTCCTTTATTTAAAACATTTTAATATTTGGAACATGAAATAAAAGTACCGAATATACTATCAAGGATATCGAAAGACGTATGCAAGACTTTAAAGATACCACAAGCTATTTTTCATTTTTTACGCGAAACATTTTTGCTAAAATCTACATTTTTGTAGTCCAATAGCTTAAAACTTTATAAAATAAATTTATAATCAAAATCGCTGTTGCAAGTGCAAGTTATCGAAGAATAACCAAGATGTGATTTTTGTGTAAATGCCTCTTAATTACATTGCATGCGGGTAGACAATTCTGCTTCCGTTGCACTCTCTCAAGATAAGGACGAAAAGATCGAACATGCACTGGGAAAGGAGAAAGATGATGAGCAGGAGCAGGACAATGAAGATGTAGACAATATGTGTATATAAGCTGACGAAGGATCATGGTCTTTCATGAGCTTTGCTGAGAGATGTTCATCTATGTGAGAACATGATGTTATGAAGTTGCATCAAATAATGCACAGAGAATCTAAAATAATAAGGCAAGACAGACATTCTAAGCAGGCAGACATTCTAACTTATACCCATCCTAAGGAGTTCCTAACTTTCATGTGATAATAAATGTGGTAATTTTAACATGTCGTTAAATTTGTTCTTCTGAAATATAAAATCGTCTTATGCGTTTTAAAACGACTATATATACGATTATAATAATACCATAATATACACGATAATGCACACGATTATAATAATATACAATAATATACACGATTTTGGTATCATTTATTTAATTTTGGCCCGTCCGATGGATCAAATACATGGCCGACGAACTTTGCACGCTGCAGTTTCTATAGATAACCATCAGAAAAACCCGATCAATTAATCTCTAGAAATATATACTCAATTATTCTGAAAAATCTCTAATCCAAAATCGACGTTGCTGAGGGTTAGAAAGGATTTGACTGTAGTTTATGTCAGTACCCTCTGCTTCCATAATGTTTCTGCTTACTAGCTTTACTCACTAGGTAAACTTAAGAGTCATGAGGGTTTCTGGAGCCGGAAATCTGGAGGAATACATGGATATAAATCGTAACTGAATTCAGGCTTTTAGCTGGACAGGCTAAACAATACCCATTAAGAGCACATGTGATAAATATTTTTTTTTTATTTTTACCATCTTACACATTGGTTAATACGGCACTTCTATGCTTTTTAATGTGCGGTAATTATTAAATAAACAAAATTAAAAACTATAAAGCATTGGGAATAACTTCGATAGTGATTAAGAATTTCATTCTAAAAAGACGTATGGAATTATCGCTTTTCCCTTAAACGTTATCGGGGTGTAATAGGTATCACGTGTAAGCTCTCCCTATCTCCAATGCGCATTTTGGAGATGTAAATGGTCACCTCTGCAAGTGAAAACTGGCAGATACTGGCCAAGGTACTGTTGATTTTTTATGTTTCTCTGCATGCTAATTTATGACCATCATTATTAATTTATGACGATTTATGACATGCTAATGCATGACTGTCACTTTAAACTGTAGGCTGTATGAGAGTATAATTGCAATGCTGTCGAATAATTTTGCCAAATAACCGTCTTTTGCATTAGCTAACACCAGCTCATTGTAGTTATCTGTCCCCCATATTTAAATTCTTCAATTTTTTGTTTCAATTTTCAAAAGTGGAGTGCCCGTAAAAAGAAGAAATAAAGGATTAACTTTCAAACAAAAAAAAATCAGACCTTTCTAAAAAAGAATTTTATATTTGGAACCATCAAGCGTTCCCTTTGATAATTCACTTTGTATCACTTAAATCGAATCAAAAAATTCCTCCACTTTAAGACTGGCATTAAACTGTTCACTTCACTTCTACATTCACCTATCAGCGCTCTCTAATTGAATAAGCTCTTCAAAACAAAACATCCCCACAACTTCCCCGCAAACAAGTTTACCTTTAAAAGGCGCAAGGTAATTTAGAAACATAGCCAAATATCCACTTTTTATTTACCCGCTTATAACTCACGAATAGAATGATAGATGGATAGACAGAAGGAACGTGTTTCTTCCGTTATCTGTTTAAGTCGGTTCCTTATTGGATGGACGCAAAATTCATGCAAAATTCATTTTCCTCTTTCGAAAACTACGTATCGTTTTGCATGCAAAACAGTTCAGAGAGAATGAAATAAGGCTACAGGTATATTTGCGCATTATTTCAACTGTAATGGACACATTTTGTTTAAGAGTTGCATTCTTTTTCTTTTTACAATTTTGTCATTATTTTTTCTTTCCCGTGTTACTGTTGCTTGTTTGTCGTAGGTAACAAACGCTCCTCCTCCAGAAGCGAAAGCTTTTTATTTGTAAATTGGTTCACTTAAACATTGAGGCGGGCTCCTCTCAAATTAACTTTGTGTTTCGCATACATTGTAAAAATTTCTCTAGGAAAAATTCTGTGAGTTTTCGTAATTTGTTATGCATTGGTGCTAGGGTTCTTGGAATTTGTTTACGCAGCGCCATTTCTTTCATTTCTGTCAATTTCGTTTTGGCGTCTTTCGGATCTTCTTTCCACTCCCTGCTTTCAAATCGAAAAGCGTGTTTAAATAATAGAGTATTCCATCGTGACAGCAATTTGTGAACAAAAAAATAAACGCGAACACTGCAGCATAATGTTCGAATCGTAATATCTAAAATCAAATCGTATAGTTTTGTTGCACATACGTATCATACTTTGAATTGGATCTGAATTTGCTCAATCCTCGAGTATATTTCTTCGAGAAGGCACCAAAATGTTCTTAAAATAATCTTATCAGTTATCATAGCATGCATATTTAAGGTGATGCATTTTAAAATACATTTCTGTAAGAAAATACGTTTAAACGATAAATCTCCGTTTTGCATCTAATTTGATATCTTTCATCTCCAGAAAGAATTTTTAAATTGTATTTGAAAGCAAAATTCGGACACAGTAAGTAATTTCTCAGCTTTATATACAGGATGACACAAATGAAATGATAAAAATATTTTATCACGGCAATTCTGTATAGTTCGATTGATTTCTTTGCACCTGTGACATATTTTAAAGGTTGACTTACTTAAATTTAAACCCATACTGGACGGCTGTTCTAAATATAGGACAGCTCAATTAAATTTCATTAAATGGCGAAGAATTAGAGCCGTTATTTAGGATTAAAATTTACATTTTTCCTAAACAGATGTATATATTTGTAGGGGTTTATATTTATTTTAAATAACCATTAATTTTAAGTTACTTTCCTATAAGCCTTCATTCCCCTAATTGTCAGTGCCAGAATATTTAAATTTGGTAGCGCGAGTAACAAATGCAAATTCTACTAGTGGAAGAATAAGTTAAATATCGACGTTCCAGAAGAAAAAGAGAGAGTTCTGGAAATTGCCTTGCGTGCTTATACGCAAACTTCTGTTTAGCAGTTACTGCTGGTTTTGACGTGGCTTAAGAGCTATTATCTTGCTGTCAGTAGACTCATTTGCGGGCTGTAAGCTACAGGATTATATGAGCTCTGTAGGGTAATTCTACTATTTGTGAATATCTCTTATTTTAAGTTTGATTCTACTGTTTCAGTTACCACCCAAGTAGAGGCGTAGTATATTAGCGTCAAGGTGACGCATTGTAAATAAGTTAAAGACTTTAATAAAGGGCAGTTTTAAGCCTTCCTCAGTGCAATCACTACTTCTCAAGGTTCTACACAACAGAAGGAGAGTAGAACGTTACACATGTCTGCTAGCAGATTTATTATATCATTTATAGAAATGAAAATATCCGGGAAAAAACTATGTTTTTAAGGTACTTTGTTTGCATTTTATGTATGTCCTGTAAATAGGACAACTGTCGGATCCCCAACACTTTTTGCTCGTCACTTCTCCAATTCATAGATCACATTCCTTCAAATCAATTTTGAACAATAGCTATTCATGCAATGACATTAGACAGACATACGGAATGATTAGGGACTAGATTATTCTGGAATTTTCTTAGGGCATCTTTTGTATTACATTACAAAATGTCAAACAACCTCCTAAAGAAGTTTTTCTGAGAAAAGGAAGGTTCATCAGTGTGATGTTTGGCAATAGTAGGTGTACTTTTGTATAAAACAGATAAACATGCTAAATAGAAATTGTTCTAGAAAGTTTCTTTTTGACCTTGGATCCTGATTGTTCCAAGGACAGAGCGGTCCATGTGGCCACTGAAGCTGTGACGTCAGATGAAAATTTTTTATAGAACAGCACATGAGCTTGTTCTTTTGGGAGAAATAATCCCAGTATTTTTTTCTAAAGTAGATCAGTTACTTCCATGTTTATTACTAGAGTGAAAAATTTCAATTGTTTTTGAAAGATCAATATTTTTAAAATGCCAGGAAAATTTCTAACAGCTCTAGAGGCTCTTCAATATATGAATTCTCTCTCTGATGAAGAAATTGATAATACTTCTCCTGAACCTGTAGAGACATAACGTTATTTCGAAGCAGAAGAAATGAAAAATGACCAATACCCTCGTCAGGACTCGAACCTTCAAACCCTCGAATACGCGCCGAGTTTGCTGATCATTACACTACAAAGGAAAGCTAAGAATGCGGGAGAAATACCTTATATACTCCCCCCTCTAAAGGGTGACTGAGGATTGGGGGACCCAATCACCAAGTCATGGTCGTGAAGAATCTTGATCCACTATCTTTTAGTTCGGGCGACACTATACAGACATTAGGTATTTTTTTAATGCAGAAGATGTGAAAAATGAGCAGTGCTCTCGCTGGGACTCGAACCTCGGACCTGTCGAATATGCTCCGAGTGTGCTGACGATTACACAAATTCTGCCACAAAATGTAACACATCAGCACCATGTCGTGAATCTAAAATAGAAGATACCGCAGGAACTATAGAAATTTTTTCAGAAAATTGCGAAAAACCTAATTTTGATGTAAAAGCCCATTTGTGGAAAAAATGTGAACCCCAATTCATGCTTTCACCAAGCTGCATTTCTTTTCAAGACCAGCAAAATGTTGTAAATGTGGTTGTCAGGAAAAACTCCAATTGAACTTTTTCACATCATAGCTGAAGACATGATATCGCATACAACTATAGAGACTAACCGGCATGTAAAACAAGAAAACAAGCGAATGATCCTTCCTGTAGCGTCACTGAAATTAAAAAAATCCGGAGGGACGCCGGAGACGTTGCCAGTTAAAAACATGCAACAAAAAACCTACAACTATTTGCAAATTATGAAACATTAGACTTTGTATTGACTGTTTTCCTAATTTTCATTGCTAATTGGCGCTTGAGTAAGTTGTGAGGTATTTCTTCCGCCTTCTTAGCATGCCTTCGTGGTGGAGTGGTCAGCACACTCGGCGCGTATTCGGGAGGTCCGTGGTTCGAGTTCTGCTTCGAAATAGCCTAAGGTCTCTACAGTGGCGTTCGAAATAAAAAGGTGTCGGATGATGATTCTCCATCACCAGGATTTGGCGATAGCATACCTTAATCTCCAGTCGTCCTTTAAAAGGGGGAGTATATTAAGGTATTTCCCTCCTTCATAGCATGCCTTCATGGTGTAGTGATCAACACACTCGGCGCGTATTCTAGAGGTCCGTGGTTCGAGTCCTGGCGGGAGCATTGCCCATTTTTTATGACTATTGCTTCGAAATAGCTCAGTGTCTACAAAGAGGCAAACGTTTTGTAAAATTTAGTAGTGTATTGGACCGTTTTTATATTAATAAGACAACCTGTAAGTTAATAAAATCGAAACAACGTCTGAAAATTTTTCGTTTTACATGTGTTACTACTTCATATAATTGTGTTAAAGTGTTACATTTTAGTGTTACATTTTTCCGGAGGAAATTTTTTAGAGTGGTCTAATACAGATTTTAAGATAAAGCTTTCCTTCTTCATTTAAAAATATTTTATTTTGAACTTAAGGAAGAGTGTTTACTGTAAACAACGTTTTAAAAATAACTGTCTATAGTTAAAGTTTTTGTGAGCTGGACTTTTGAAAAATCACTATATAAATGCCGGGTGTTGAACTCGAGATATTTTCAGTTGCAAGGTATTAGTCTTTCACTAAATGTAACTTGTGATTAAACCTCAGCAAGAAAGTAAGCGAATTGCCACTATGTCTTAAAAGTACTACACCGACTTGAGAACGGTGTAAAAGACCCTTTATTTTGAAACTAAATAAGATGAACAGAAAGCACACCTAGTGTTCACAAACCAGCCAGCATTTATGGCAAGAATTCAAAATAGAAATTCGCTGGAAACATAACTCTAAATAGCTAATAGCTACGAAGATCAAATTAATCTCTAAGTTGACTCTTAAAGATTCCCGAGCGTAAAACTGAAATACTGTCGGTAATTATAATGCACGGCCGAAACAGAAACTCTTATCTTAGAATAACACACCTAGCATCGTGGCCTTCACTCGGCAAAACAAGCTCTGAGTTCCCAATCGCAAACCTCCACTTAAAACACGAAAGCTAATTTGTATTCTGTCAGGAAAACGGAAAGAGAGAAGTGACAGAAAAGATTCAAAACATAAAAATAGCTGGTTGAACAAATTAAATATGCTCTACATAATTGCTGATTATAAGTCCTTGCTTTTATAAAAAGTTAAACTTGCTTTTCCTAAACTAGTCCCAAGAATGAGCCCAAGAAGAACAAAACATAGCAGCTAAAAGTTTTCACAGATTTTGTAGGGTCATTAAGATTTTTCTGCAGCAGGAGAGATGAAAATGAGCAGTGCCACGGACTCGAACCACGGACCTCTCGAACACGCGCCGAGCGTGCTGACCATTACACCACGAAGGCATGCTAAGAAGGCGGGAGAAATAGCTTATATACTTCCCTTTTTAAAGGGCAACTGGAGATTGGAGGACCCAGTTGCCAAACTCCACCCACCACCCTTTTTAGTTCGAGTCCCAATGTAGAGTCATTAGGACGTTTTCGAAGCAGGAGAGATGTAAAAGGAGCAATGCCCTCACCGGGACTCGAACCACGTACTTCTCGAATACCTGCCGAGCGTGCTGACCACTACACCACGAAGGCATGCTAAGAAGACGGGAGAAATACCTTATAATTTTAATATGAAGCACAAATTCAGCTTAATACAAAATTATTTCCGCTTCTTCGGGGTATAACAGAGAACACTAAATCAAATTACATAATATTCAAAAGTCAAGTTGTTTTTCAAATCGGCGATTTTCACAAAAAAAAAAATGCCAGATATGCAACAAAAAAATTGCAGCACATTAGGTCACAGAATTACCAAACGCGTGGGATTGGAAACAGAAATTTTGGCTTAAAGATCCCTGGCGATGCCAATCTTTCTTCTATTAACCCTTAAATGCATGTAGTTGCCATTTGGCAACATACTCATATTTAGTCATGTAAATCAAATCAAAACACAAATTTTAGCTTACTACATAGCTTACCAGTTGGACACATACTGTTTACGTACATAGTTTTGAAAGTTTCAGTGTGTTGGCAGCAATAACTGTTTAACGGTCATTATTGTGAGCTGCTGTGTAGGATGTGGACATCATCTGTGTTTACGAATTTTTGATTTTATGTTTGTTGTTATTATGATGCATTCGAAGTTTTAAAATTGTTTGATAAGGAATATATTATTGCATAAAATTATTATTACCCATTTGCTTATCATAGTTTTTTTTAGTAAAAGTTAATAATATTCTTTCAAAAACTGAAATAAAAACTTAGTTTAGATTTTACTTAGTAATTTTCCTATTTTATTAGATTTCAATTCTAATGTATTTTTGACTTGAAAAATAAAAATAAAATTTCATGCATTTAAGGGTTAAGTTACATTTATTACTTACATTTCTCTGTTTAGAAGTCTTTTCATAAGCATATTCTGGTGGAAACAGTAAAAACAGCAGTAGTTTAGGACAGGTTCTAGTATAAACTAGACGTGTTAATTAGAGCAAGCCTTACATCTGAACTATGAGCACATACTGAAGGGATCCTTTGATTTCCTGCAGTCGAATGTTTTGACAAGAACTGAGTGAAGAATTTAAATAGAAATTCCTTCTGAACCATCAATCGAGTAGTAAATTTATGATTTCAAACTTAGCCATTTATAATGCGTCTATATTTTCATCTTCTTAAATCTGTTTAAATAGTTTGCTTTTACGGAAAGACATGAAACAAAAAACAAGCCTCTTTGATGCAAGAAATGCAAGATGTGGCAAAAACTGGCTGTTAAGACAAAACAAAATATTAACACTTTTGGGAGACTAACTATCCATTTAAATATAAAAGATTTCACCCCGAAAGGGGACATAAAAGTATGCAAGATAAGTTATTGTTGTTACTAAACTCACTTTTCTAATGCAATTAAAGCAAGCCCAAGAATTATTATCGTGGCAAAGAGTACAAGATCGTGTCTGTAATTTGGTCAGAGCCTCGAGCACTATACAAGTGACACTCCGACTTCATGCTCAGTTCCGCTCCACCTTCAAAGGACAACAAGCCGGGAGGGGATGGATCCAAGGGTATCTCATCCCTCTTCCCCTAAACCTCCCGAGAGGCTTTTCGGCTTGCTGAATATTTTGAGTGCCTCCATGCCCGCACAGACATTATACATTTACAAAAATCTATGTCTTCTCCAAGATTCGAACTCGTGCCCTTCAATAAGGTAGTCATCATCGCTAAATACTTTCCAAACTGAGCGGCTTTCAAGGTAAAAAATATGAAGTCCGGAAGACGCTTCTGTAGAGCGGTAGTTTATATTAAAAGACAGTAGCCTTAAAAACAGAGATAGTATTGCAAATTCAATGGTCAAGATAAAACAATACAGTAAAATTAAAGGGAAAAGCGCCTTCTTCAGCGACATGACTCACTTCCAGCTGAAAGGTTACTTCATTTAACTAGATTATCCGAATATGCCAAAGCACACGAGAGCTATCTGCCTAAGAGGGAATGCTTTCGTAGAGGACTTCCTAAGGGAACGTATTCACATTTCAAATGGGGAAATTCACGAAAGTCAACTTTACAGCCTGTACGTTTGCCTGAGATCGAAACAGAGGCAAACTTCCAGCATTCAGCGTTCTTTAAAGACTCGGCCCCTGATGAGGCACCAGCTGAAGAATATGCTAATGCATAAACTTTAAGTATAGGGAATAGCATATGCGGTTCTCAATTTTAAAGAGCACTGCATCAACAAGACCTTCGTAAAGTGTGTGATAAGAGAACAAATGATCTAATATTCAAAATTACTTCCAGAATAATCGGTAGTATCGGAAGGAGAATTTGTATTTGAAGCTTATCGTCACAATGTAATTCTCCACAACTGCGGCAAGTTTCATAAATGATTACTGAACTAACAGAGAAAAATACTAAATTACCCTTAATATATCCAAGACTTCATTTCTTATGACACCTTTACATGGAATCTATTAAAAAAAAGCGTTCAAATGTGTTCGGAATTTAGTTGAAAGTCTAAACTAAGCCCTTACGAGTGTGATCAGAATTCTAAATTATAATATAACAAAAATATCAATTTGAGACCTTCCGTATGAAATTCAAAATCCAGGAAATATGATTGTAACATGATTAGGTACTTATTGGACCAGAAAACATGAAAAATGAGCAATACCTTAGCCGGGATTTAATCTTCGGATTTCCCAATGCTAGCCGGACATGCTTCCAATTACACCACTGCGGCACTTGGTATAAAAGGGCAAAAATCCCTTAAAAGCTTTTGGATGACCACATAAATTAAGGAAATGAATTATTTACCAAAGAACTAAACTTGATTTCATTTAATTATATCTCACTTTTTACCTTCTAACATATTATTCAAGGATACTCTGTGTGGTGAATTTAAGTATGTACAGGAAAGCACAGTTTATGCATGTTCCAAGAGAACTATCGAAAAAAATGTATGAATAGAAAAAACATCCAAACGCTAGAAAGAAAAAAAGTACAAACGTAATTGAAATTTCTGTTTAAGAATTTAGTGCGCATAGAGGAGTCGAACCTCTAGAATACGCACCGTGTCTGCTAACCATTACACCATGAAATCATGCTGGAAGGAGGGAGAAAATACCTTACATAATCCCTCTGTTAATGGACGACTGGGGATTAGGGGATCCAATCACCAAATACTGGTGGTGAAGAATCATCATCCACCTCCTTTTAGTTCGAGAGCCACTGTAGAGTAGTTTTCTAAGCAGAAGCCGTAAAAAGTGCACAGTGCCCTCGCTGGGATTCGAACCTGGACCTCTTGATACGAGTCAAGTGTGCTACCCTTACATCACGAAGGCATGTAGAAAGGATGGAGAAAATACCTTATAAATGTATGTTTTCTAGCAATCCCAACCTTAATCAAAATCACTGAAACAACCTTGTATTTGGCGTATATTTACTAAAACACTCAATCGATTTCGATTGCAGCTACAGGCCCCTCCTCATCAGGAGAACGAAATTTCTAGAAAGGGAAAGCAACCTCAATAACGGCTTTTTATACCCTCGGGTAGCACCATGCGCGAGTAGGCAACGCCATCTATCGGCAAAAATAATAACCAAGAATTATGTTAATAGAATTTTAAAAGCGTTAGGAAGGACTGGATTGGAGTTAAAATCATTCACTAAACATGTTAAATCTTTGTGAATATGAAAAGCCTCAAGAAAATCCAATTCACCAGAGGAAGAAGTTTTTTGGATAATTTTTGCAGACCCAAAGTCAAAATTACGATTAAATTTCCAACTATGATACGATATTAAAGACTTATTAATTTCGCCCTTTCGGACATAAGATTCATGTTCCTTGATACGAAACTTTAACGCTCTTTTTGTTTGGCCAATATATCTCAAGGCACACTGACATGATATACTATAAATTCCCCAAGAATAAAAGTCAGAAACGCAATCTTTTAGAGTCAAACCTTGAATTTTATTGATAAAGACTGACTTGAAAATTGAATTTCTGGAGAATGCGTGAGATTTTATAACTAACAGAACGATAAAATGGAAGTACGACAAGGTCATTAATATTATTTCTAACAGTGGAATGTCTTCTTTTCAGTCTTATTATTTTTGCCGATAGATGGCGTTGCCACCTCGCGCATGGTACTACCCGAAGGTATAAAAAGCCGTTACTGAGGTTGCTTTCCGTTTCTAGAAATTTTGTTCTCCTGATGAGGAGGGACCTGTAGCTGCCCTCGAAATCGATTGAGTGTTTTATTAATGTACGCCAAATACAAGGTTGTTTCAGCGATTTTGATTGTGACATTGGCGTGCTTCTCTTCTATTCTAATCCGAACCTTATTTTGTTTCAGCGAATTGTCGCTGTCGCACTAACTTTGAACTCAACTGGAACTTCAGAAATAACCCGTAAATAAATTAAAGCTGAAATATTTATAGCTATAAACTCATAACCTATTTACACAACTAAAAAAAGTAAAAACTACTTGCGGAAAGCAAATTAAATAGCATACGGAATTATACCTCTGAGCATTCTTTAGCTTTTAACTAGATACTTCTTGTTAGCTTAATCCTAATTCTTCGCAAGCTAAAAAATTACTGAAACTACAATAAAATGTGACTAATTTTATAGCTTAAGTTATATTTTGTAGTTAAGTAATATTTGCTATAAGCATAAACTATAAACTCAAGCTATGTAAACACAAGCTATAAACAATTATGGTAATTTGATTATAGCTTGTAATGAGTAAGTTATAGCTTTTAATAACTCAAAAACACAAATTTTACTCAGGGATGCAGACTTGCGTTGGACGCTTTAAGCAATTATTAAACATTGTCAATAAAAACCAGTTAAATAGCAAATAGTTACTTGATCTAAAAAAGTCGAAAAGAACTTCTAGAGTCATTATGTTTTTTGAAGCAGGAGAGGTGGGAAATGAGCAATGTCGTCGCCGGAACTCGAACCTGGACATCTGGAATACGAACCGAGTATGCTACCTTTACCCCACGAAGGTATGCAGACAGGAGGGAGAAAATATACTCCCCTTTTTAAAGGGCGACTGGGAATCAGGGGACCCAGTCGCCAAATTCTGGTGGCGAAGAATCATCATCTATCAACATTTAGTTCCAGTGCCACTGTAGAGCCATTTCAGAATTTTTCGAAACAAGGAAATCGAAGAAATCCAAAATGCCCTCGACAGGACTCGCGCTCTGGACTGCTCGAATACGCTCTGAGTTGCTACTGTTACATCACTAAAGCATACAGAGAGGTGTGAGAAAATACCTTAAATATTTCACCCTTTTAAAGGGTCGCAAAATCCTAGTGTTGAAGATTCATCTTCCACCACATGTTCTTAGTTCGGGCGCCATTGTAAATTTATTAGGTATTTTTGAAGTAGGAGAAGAGGCAAATACTCAAACCTGGACCTCTGGAATACACACTGAGAGTGCGCTACCGTTGCACCACGAAGGCATGCAGAAGTTCAGCTAATTAATATTCCGGTGAAATTAGACGGAAAAATAACATGAGCAGAAAATAATTAAATTAAAATAACTGACTATTTAAATGAAACCTTACATGTTTCGATGCAAGTTAACTACAGGAAATGTTATCATTCATTTCTTCACTGCTATTTTAATAGCATTAATCGAAAGATAACATTAAACGATGAAAAAAACTATCCTACAAATCTGCAACAGTATTTACCTAATTTAATGTAAATATAAGTCGAAACATATATTTTCCCAGTATTTTAAGTACGAAAAAATCGTTACTAATAGACATTATGAAGCTCATTCACGAACTGTGCCTAATGTCTCTAGAAATTGTTTGGCCAAAGTCGTACCCTTAATCTTAATACTTGAAGGGCGTTCGTTATATCAGCATCTACAGAGAGTTCACGGATTTCATCTTTACGTTCTTGAGAATGTTTATTATATGCTTAGAAAGTTTTATATTCAGAAAGTTCAATATTTGTTTGGGTTTATTTCAGAACGGTCATTATCTTTTGTGTGTAGAAGATGACAAAAGATTAACTGATAATTCTCGAAATCAATGGAGTTATTAAAGATATGTGATAAGCTAAACAGAAGGCTGCTTTTATGTCTAACGTTACCTGGTCGACTAATATATAACCCAGATAATTTGTTGAAATAATTCTTATTTGGAAACTTAATCTCTTATCAGTCACTTGGTGAGTTTTAAAATTTATTTTAATCTTATTTGGAGAATTTATTTCTGTTTGAAAAATTCACTTTGATTACATTAACTGAATTAATTGTTGATTTCAAAAAGGGATGTATTTTCCATTTTTTCATATACAGGGTGTCTCAAAAGTCGTTGCCAAACTTAGCATACTGGCCTGTCATCCCATGACAAAAAAGATTCATACAGAAACCTGTGGCAGAAAATGAAAACGGCCTCAGCTAGAAGGCAATGTTGGCAGACTTATGGGAGCGTGGAAGCAAAATCATTTCAGGTGAGGACATTGCAGGAGAAGGATGAATCGGTTTATTAACTTAGAACTGACCGATATGTATCACTTGTACTGTGCCGCGAACCAGTCGCATGACCACTGGCATTTCACGATTTGATGCTTCTAGTTTTTCACTTGTTTCGATATATGAAATCTATGATGTACGAGACGGCCATAGATTCGGACATGGATCGCGTCGCTAGGATCGTGGAAGCAGCGACACATGTCCGTGACACACCTGCCCATTTTGAACGGGTCCGTGAATCCATGCGTTGACATTATGAAGTATGCATTGTGACGAATGGAAGGAATTTAGAGTATTTTCTGTGATTTAACCATATTCCTTAGTAAAAGTCCTATTAGCACACCTTTCAACTGCCTTTCTTCCTCTCCCTCTACGCCTGCGAGCATTGCCTTCTTGCGGTCACTGTTCGAATTTTCGGGCACAAGTTCCTATGCAAATCTTGTTTGTCATGGTATGACGGACCAGCATATTAAGTCTACCAACGAGGTTTTTAGACACCCTGTAGAAACGAGCGAGACTTTGGAAACAGTATCCAGTTTTTAACAGTAACAGTTTTCGGAAAAAGTATCCGAATGATAACATTAACCAGGATCACATTAAGTGGCATCAACTGTATGTAACCGCTATAGGTGCTATTTAAAGTTGCGTTCAGACAACGGTATGCCGGGTCCGTTTAAGTTAAGTCCGTTAAGTCGTTTAAGTCGGGTTACGTTACCAGGCAACCAGTCTGTGCTACGTCACAAAATCTGGTTTACGGTTTACACAAAATCTGGTTACATAAAGTTCGAAGTTTTCAACTTTATGCAGGCCTGGAATAAGCGTCGACCAGTCAGAGCGAACGCGCGACACATGAATGGGGAAACAGAGTGGGAAAGCTGTAGACACATCAACGCATGCGCAAAATTAGCTTCTCTAAGTGGGTGCCGCTTAGACCGTGTACCGCAGGTGTACACGGAATTCAGCATTTTATTCCTTGTGACTATGCCTCTGTGGCATTTACGTCGACGTCTGAACGTAGCCTAAAGTGCCATTTGTATCAGAGACAACGTATATTTTGCCCAGGTATACCTTATATCTCCAAATGAATACAGATAATTATGGCCTTCAAATAAACTAAATATATAATATTCTATTTTACAAATACCCGAGTTTACTCGAGTATATTTCCCTCTAGCATTTTTGAGCAAGGTTCTGGAAACTTTTTAAATAATCATTTAATTTTTTCCTTCCTCTTGACATTCAAAAAGGGCGATCTTCTCAATTTTCAAATGAATTCGTCCATGTAATAGTTGCTTTCGTCTTATTAATTTATTTGCTCCTAGAATTTGATTACTTGAGGTTTGACTGATGAAGCTAGCAAATACAGTGGAAATCCTCAAGAAACAGGCATATCAGAATCTCATGATGTTTCAGAAAATTATTGCACGAGGGAAGATAGACTGAACTGTGATTTGAAACCTGGTTAGTAGTTATAGTCAACAGTAATAGCTGACTAGATTCAAGATTCAGGAAGACAAAAATGAAAATATCATCTTAGATACTGTAATGCTAATATGCATTTTATAGTTTTATAAGGATCTAGATTTCTTTTAAATAAATGATACTGTGACTGCTACCGATAATCCATGACTGCCTTTCATTTGTTATGTTCTTACTGTGTAGGGGTTTATATTTATTTTCACTAATCTGTTAAGTTTATGCTGTCTTTCCTATAAGTCTTCATACCCCTAACTGGCAATGCCAGAATATTTAAATTTGGTAGCGCGCGTGAAGAAACGCAAATTCTACCTTTAGGAGGAAAGGTTTAAATACGCAGCTCTAGAAAAGAAAGCGGAAAAAAGAGTGGGCCAGCACTGTACCTGTGTAGCGTGAGCTCCTGTTTCTGCATTTATTGCTGGTTAAAGTGGCGTAACTGCTTTTGCTTTGATGCCACGAGACTTCGGCGCTGATGTAGGCAACAGAATTATCTGAGCCCTGAGGAAAAGTCTAATGTTGTGTTAATGTCTTTGAATTTTAAGTTTAATTCTTGTTAGTTGAGTTACCGTTCAAGGGAGGCGTAGTGTATTAACGTCAAGTCGACACATTGTGAATTGTGAAAGAGTTAAATAAAGGCTTCTTTTAACCCTTCTCCTGTCTTGTTCCTGCACTTGCTTCAGCTGTTATTCTGAAAATTAAGTAACTAGACATTACAGCTGTAACCACATCCATTGCAAATTAAATTATTCACTTACTTTTCCCCTCCTGAATTTTATATGATAAAATTAATAAAACAAAGGGAGGAATACGCGAGTAAATATGCTATATTTATGACACTAGAGATTTTTTATGATACATTAATGAAAAATAGTAGTGGTCAAAAACAACACCATTTTAATATGGTGCTTGCTCAATATGTTAAACACTACTTAATTTACATTCCGGTCAAGGTCGAAGGAGAAAACAGGAAAGAATTAATGTAAAAACATCTTATAAATTTTGCTAATGATTCAGTACTTTATTAAATTTTTTTTAATTCATCAAACACAAACAAGCTTTGCGACCATTATAAAGTAAACACAATCAGTGTTTAACTTCGGAGAAATAGTCCTTTTAAATCCCTTCCAGACGCGCTACTTCTTTTTCCTAATAAAAAAGAAGAGTTAAAGGGACGAGTTAATCCAGCGAGAAACACGACCGCAGCAGCCCAGAAAGTTATCGATACTGCCGTAAAGAGCTAACTTCGCGAGAAAATTTCCTTGGATTTCAAGAACTGAGAACTCCCGAATGATTATGAGAGTGAGACTGCGGCAATCTTTGTCCCAGATGCGCAGTGTCCCGTATGCGAATTTTCCTAACGAAACAAAGATGACTCGAGGCGGCCATTGAAAAGTTTTGCCCGAGGTTGCCGTATAAACCGCCCAGCGCTGATGACTCGAGAAAAGATGCCAAACTCAACAGAATTTGGCGAGATTTCTAATTATTTTAAGAAGCGATTCCATGCTAAATAATGTTAATTTTTTTGTGTTAGTCTAAATAGCAAATTAAAGCGAATTTAGTCTGGAATATTTTTAGAGTTAATTAAATTATTTTAAATTAAAATATACATATTTTTTCTTTTGTAGTAAATCATGATGGGCAGTATTTTAACACATTATGGCACCTTTTTGGCCCATTTTCTGTCTTTCCATCCTCCGACAGTTGAAAGAACATGTTTATTTTAACCATTCAGATAAATGAATCTGAGGCAGAATAAATTCATTAGTCTGAGGTTTAATTTAGATTAATTAATTTTTTCCGATTTTAAATAATTAAAAATCTCCATCACCCGATATAGGAACTGAGATATTTTCATAGACTAATATGATTTTATTCTAATACTTAATTTGATGAACTGCTGGTATTTTTGTCATCATTTAGGCAGTAGTATATAGTTTCCTGAAATGACTTATTTCACCATTTGCGTTTAACTTAAAACGATGTAAAAGTTAGTACAATATTATAAATCAGATTTTATAAACATCATAAATCAGATTATTTTATATATTAATTAATATTTAATTAATATAATTATTCATTTAAACTACTACTGTTCCGTTGCGATATTTGATTTTAAATTTAATTTAACTTAAATATCTGATAGCTACTGCAGTAAATATTATAAACCAAATTAAGAAATAGCTAAATAAAATTTAACTTAACTTATCAGTTTAATTTAATCAGAGCAATATTGAAATAAATCAAATCAGGTATCTGATTAATTAAATTAAATTATTGCAGTAATTTATTTTTAAACTTCCTTCTATAAAAAGAATGTTCAAGTAATCGACATTCCATAGCTGAGACAAGATTTACAATTAGTAAAAGGGCATGATGGAGAATGAAAGAATGCCTGTTGTAATTAATTGTAACTAATTGCCTGTTACGACTAATTGGCTTGTCAATAAATTTAATTAATACAATTAAATTGGATACTTGTGTTTATTTTTGTTATTGTTTCAATTATATTAGTTTCTTATTGTAATGAAGTTTATTGAAAAGCTTTGACAATATGAATTAGATTATATAACTTAATAAGTTAGATCTTGTAATAATTCATAATTGCCTTGCGTTTTCGGAATACCTTTGAATTTCCCTGTAATTATGCTGTTAATTATTTAACAAAAACATTTCCGCAACAACATCTAGTTCAACCTGGAAACATCTAGTTCAACTTTTATTTTTTTCAGATTTAAAATTAATTCTGGGGGACTACATCCAGCGTAATATTAAACAGGAATGCTAAAAGAACAGTCAACAAATCATTAAAAGTTAATTCTAGTTAGTCCGCATGCAAAATTTCAGGTTACGTAATTTATTTTATTATCCATTTTGCTCTTATATATTTTGCTGAATTGAATATGACAGTATGTACGAAGACAATCTGCTAAGGATAATAATGGCACTGTGGTGCGAATTTCAATGGAAATTGGCTCGCAGTCACGCTATACATGGAGTAAATTTCAATGGAAATTGGCTCGCAGTCACGTTATATGCGGAGTAAATTTCAATGGAAATTGGTCACGTTATACGTGGAGTAAATTTCAATGAAAATAAGCTCACAGTCACGTTATACGTAGAGTAAATTTCAATGGAAATTTGGCGCAGTCACGTTATACGTGGAGGAAATCTCGAAAATACCCATTTATATATATTGTTCGTCAGAGCCTTCTCCCAGCCTTCTGCAATCAGTTTCGGCATATACGCTTCAGATCAGTCTTTCTAGAATGATTATCTTTTGTAAATCAAACTAACTTCCTTCTATAAAAAGAATGCTGGAGTAATCGACATTTCCATAGCCGAGACAAGATTTAAAATTAGTAAAAGCGCATGATGAAGAGTGTAAGAATTTGAATAATTTATTTGTTTTCTTAGATTACCTGAATGAAATCGTCATCGGTAAAAGATCGACCTCGGCGTAATGTCGATACCAGTGTAAGATCAATAACCCATAGGACTGAAACCAGTTTAGAAGGGGGTTGTGGTTATATCATGTACCGAAAAGGGGATGTCAGTTCTAAGCAGTGTCGACCCTGAGGTGTATTACCATTGCCTTGCAGTACGAGTGTCGCAATAATTTTCTACGTGTTAATTCAATAACCCCGATATTCTGAAAAATCACCGCCAAATGTGGTAACCCTTCTCTCAAACTGTTGAGATCGCATTCCGCGTCATATCATTCGGGGATGTGGGAAAAGAGAATTTAGTCTTCACGGTAAACTCCCCGACCAATTCTATCGGTTTCTCCGGGGCCGCTATCTTTGACTTCACGCCCCGACGCCCCGAACGAAGAGGGGCGCAGGGAGATCAATCTCGCTCATTTGCTGCGGAGTTTTTAAAGCGGAAATTTAAATTGAGCGGCGGGAATATAACTTTGGCGCGGATCTCAGCTGGCTTGACTGCGCAAATGAGCGGAGAGTTGAGGCTCACTTGGAAATTTACGGATTTTACGGTTCGCTGCCTTTTGTTAAGTTACACTTTTTTGAGCCAAGTGTCACTTCGGCTGTTTTATAGCTTACTTCAAAAGTGGACAGAAAGCTTTTCTCAAACTTAGAAACTGCAGTACATAAGTAACTAGAACTCTTAGCAAACAGCTTCAGAAGAATAATGTAATCAACGTAGAGTTCTTTTGTTTAAGTATCGAGTTTAAAAGTAGAAGAATGTGCTAGTTGTACAATAAAAAATAATACGGTGTGATGTTACATTTCAGTATTAAACACCAGGGACGTTTTTTGGGGGCGTTAAAAATATCATTCATTTGATTAATTTTTAGGAATAAATGCATTCATTTCTGTAAGTCTGTCCAGTCTAACCTCATCAATACATGACTGTTAATCATACTGAAGGGAGTAGAAATTGTATTGTTCGTTTGAGCGGAGAGAAATGGGATTCGAAACAGGTTACGACAGTATTTTGATAAGGTTGCTTGGGCTCAAACAAAATTGTAATCAGCACAATATTATGGCTTTTTTGTGCTAATTATTACCCTGAATTTCTTTATTTTATTGCTTAAACTGCACATGAGCAGTTTGCGAATATTTTTCCTGCTCTCCGGGAATCTCAGGAGCAAGCTACATAAACCTTCATTAAGATATTGTATGAGATAGTATGATACGCGATCAATGAGTGATTATTTACTTGATTACTACGCATGCAAATATTTTATATTCAATTCAATCTACTTGAACTGAGAATACCTAATACAAGCATAAAATATTAGTAACCGTAAATGATGAAGTCGTAAAATGCTTCATCATACTGGAGGTTTGTATTCAAAACCCAGCTACTCTTTGTTTGTTCGAATTTGTAGAGAGATCCTGCGTACGGAAAGAAAAAGGGGCAGCAGACGTTTGAGGAACGAAATTCTTTCTAGAATAATTTTCTCTGAAAGTTACCTATTTTCTGGAATATATGTACCACTTGTTGTGGATTCCAAATCACTTAGCTAAGTCAATACAATAACAATAACTTGTTACTTATGTTCTGTGAGATGAATTATCACCACCAGACAATCTAACTATCAAACACACAGATGCATAATTAAAACACCTCAAATTTAAATTCTTCTTCACTATTTGGTAAGTGATAAAATTAAAATATTCAGAAATAAAATTACCAGATAACTTGGACCAGTTTTAACACAAGCTATATTTTCACATTTTCTACTAATTCAAAACTTTTAACTTAACCTCGGGAGAGATTGCAAGCTTTAACTAGAATGCGACATAAATTCAAACGCTCACTTACCCAAACAAGACATAACAGAGACCCACAGCAAGACCAGTATTGGTGTCGCCAACAAACTTTGCTTTAATTGCCAAGCCAGCGGACCACACTCCAAACTCTTATTCTTAAATCTTTATACTAAAACTGCTTCTCAGCAAGATCTGCAGAAATAAATAAAATTATATAACATTTCGTCAGTAAAAACTTAAAAACAAATGCCGCAAATGTTAAGAGATTTGAACAATACAAGGCTATTCATAAGTTCAAAGAACAGTCTTAAAAGTCATAACAAATAAACAATGTTAAAGTTTCTTATTAAGTGAATTTATTTCTGTGAAAATGTGGAGAATAATTCTGAAATAAAGGTGAATTCAATAAGATCTATTTTCCTTCACAAGAGAACAATGCGTTAGTTTCCCTTTTTGGATATTGTTCATAGAACAGCCTTGACGCCAAAAAGGGAGAAACAGCTTATTGTGGTATGGCAAGCAATGATTGTCATTCGATGACGTCCTTCCTCTAGGAAGACAGCCGTAATACCTTTCCCTTGCTAAGGGATTATCTGTAGTATTACCTATTATCTGTAGTATTTATTATTGTAGTATAGTAATTAAAGTGAGAAACAGCTTATTGTGGTATGGTAGGCAATGGTTGTCATTCGATGACGTACTTCCTCTAGGTAGACAGCCGTAGTACTCTTCCCTTGCTAAGGAATTATCTGTAGCATTTGCTATTAGTATTTATTATTGTAGTATAGTAATTAAAGGGAGAAACAGCTTATTGTGGTATGGCAGGCAATGGTTGTCATTCGATGACGTACTTCCTCTAGATAGACAGCCGTAGTACTCTTCCCTTGCTAAGGAATTATCTGTAGTATTTGCTATTAGTATTTATTATTGTAGTATAGTAATTAAAGGGAGAAACAGCTTATTGTGGTATGGCAGGCAACGGTTGTCATTCGATGACGTACTTCCTCTAGATAGACAGCCGTAATACTTTTCCCTTGCTAAGGGATTATCTGTAGTATTACTTATTATCTGTAGTATTTATTATTAGTATTTATTGTTGTAGTATAGTAATTAGTATTTTTTACTGTAGTATTATTATTGTAGCATTTATTCTGTAGTATTTGATTACCTGTAGTATTTACTTTCCTTACTTATCTGTAGTATCTGTAGTATTTGGCATGATAAAATGTCGCCCATACCCTTAAAGAAGCCAAGTTGGTGACCAAGGCTGTTCTCTGAACAATATCCCCCCTTTTTTCCTAGTTTTTTCCTTTTTAATAAGCAATGTGTTAGTTAGTACAGCAAGCATCTATTCATCATTAAAAACATTTGCATAGATATATTTTAAAGCTGGCCGGTGCCTCAATTGAATGGAGACAATAACGGTTATTTCTTTCACAACGGCAGTTGTCCTCTCACTGCGCAAGAAACCATTATCGAGATTATTTATGAGATTATCTCAATCAAAATTTTCCAAAAAGACAGAGATCATTTACAAGAGTGTGCAGTCCACATTTTCGACTAAGATGCACAGCACGGCTAAGTTGACGAGGTGGCACTTCAAGTGGGCACTTCAGATTTGGATTTGATCTCATGCAAGTGCCGCTCAGACTGTATAGTACATCGTATAGTACAAGCCTACATCGGTACCGCAGGGCCCGGGTTCGAATCCCGAAAAATGCGTGGATGTTTGTAAAATTTTATTGTCTTTGCATCATGAGAGCACACTAAATATATGGCATCTCTCATGTGGTTTGGTGGTAAGGGAGACAGATAGGAGACACTCTGATTCCCCCTCAAGGGTGCTCTTCCTCAAAATTAGGGTGGAAGTAGAAGTTCAATATCCCCGAGCTTCTGGCAACCATTGCTCCCTTAAATACATGGACAAGACAACAACATCTAATTTGAGTTTTTCTTCTTGGTACTCATCAAGAATATTGTCTTTTTCTGCCCATTTCTGGCTACGAGTTTACTCGAATTTTCTCAACTATATCACTGGTGCTAGAAACTATATTACCCATCGTGATACACTTGCAACATTATGAGACAAAACTCTTCTTTTTTAATAGATATTCAGAGCATCAAAAAATATGGTCACTCTAAGCATGTTTAATATACAAAAAAAAAAAAATTCTCTGTGTTTGCCTACTTTTCAGTAAAATTAAATTTGTATAAATATATATTTTTTAATATTTCAGGGGAAAATGAGTTATACCGTACTATACTACATTAACTAACTTAAAATTCAATTTAAGAAATAACTCTTTGGAATCCATCACCAAAATATTTCCCAATAACGCAATGTTTAAAACAGCAATTATGCTTTTTAAAATAAATGCCCTCTTTTAATATTGAAATTCTATTAAAAATTTGTATTTGGCATGCAATGCAGTTTTCAGCATACCATGAATGGGAATTGAAAATCGATTATTACGTGAAATAAATAATGCGCCTGAAAGTTGGTTTCTAGTTCTACTAATCTGTCAGCAGCAAAACCTGTTTTACAGGTAAACTAAGCCGTTCACAAAAACGATCAGCATAATTGTTTAATCAAACAGCCTTTCTTATTCCGCATATTAATTTCGAAAAAGATTAACGCACCCTAGTTTTAGAAACATTGCGAAAGGGGAAAAATTAAGTAAAATATAAGATGTTAGTTATTTTTATTAAAGAGCTATAATAGATGCTAACATATTAAAAGACTCATCGTAATCCCATAGTTCTATTTTAATAAATTAATCAAATAAATCTGCTTGAAAGCAGAACGACACAAAGCTATCCATCAAAACAGAAAGTTGTTACTACAGATTATTTTTCTAAATAAAAATTATTCGTATTTGTATCGTGCGAATCATTTAACGACGACGAGGAAAGACTATGCTGCATAGGAAGAAAACCTCCATGCAGCAAATACGTTCGGGTTGATTCGAAACTGGGTTGCTTTTAAGGATCTTATCCACTCGCTATTAATAGGAACAAAGTTATTTTGTAAGGATCTTAAGTTTGACTACCGTTTATTTCATTGTTAAACTTTACTACCATCTCTTATTTTCCATTTCCGGACAGAATTGAAGAGTGAATATGCTTCTGCAAATTGTACTTGTAACGCTTAAGTATTTAAGTTGTGGCTTTTTCCCAAGAGCGTAGTAGAAGGAAAGAGAATGAGCCATCTTGCCACGAGTCTTCACGCGAGCTTGCCATCAGTTACTGTCCGCCTTTAAGGCCAAAGGATTTAGTCCTCCCGAAAGCTAAAGACGTATTGTAGTTTTCCGCAGTTTGCGTACTACAAGCGTAGTAATTCAAAACGCCAGCCTTAGTGTTAGTCATCTGTGTAAAATATTAAAAGTTAGCTCTTATTTAAATTTCAGTTAGTTAGCAGTCTTATATTTTTGTGTTCAGACCACAAGTGGTTGGTCATTGTATCCCGAAGTGCGGGAACGACTTTGAAAACGTGAAACAAGTAAAGACTTTGAAAACGTGAAACAAGTAAAGGGTAATTTTAACCCTTCTCATCTTGTCGTCCTTGCTACACTCCATAGGACATAGTTGCAGTTAACTCACTGTCCAATTAGGACACGTCATGTTCGCCAAGCAGGTAAAAGGAAATACGAGTCCTGATAATTTTAAATGAGAAGTTTTGGTTTGGTTTGTTTGGTTATGGCAAAGCACTTGAGGGTCATCTGCTAAAGAGGAAGGATGCCTTCTTGGAGGATTTTATAAATGAAACTTGCTCTTAGGCATTTTACACGTAAGAAATCCATGAAAACGCCCATGCAACCAGCTCGTTTAGTAGAATTTGAGCCCCAGACCGAAATACCACGGTTCAACGATTTTACCTCTCTGCCGCTTACGGTCTTTTAACTAAAAGAAAAACAATATTATGTTTGGATTTTTTTTTCAATAGGAGACTGTCGCCAAAATGTAAATATCGTACATTTTTTTCGCAACAGTGTGGCATGGCACAATCTATCATAGTTTAAGAAACTATATCCTTCATATGCTTTCTTGAATTAACCTTATGGTTAATTCTGCAGTTCATGGTTCATTCTGCAATCGTTCTTGAAATATTTTCCTCATCCAACTAAACCTGTGATTCTTCGCGAAGCAATCAAATCAAACACTGCTCATAAAATTTCCTTTAATTCTTTCTTCTTCATTTAATTCTTACCATTGTTTCAAAAACAAAAGCTGTGAATTTAGACTCTTTAGTAGTCTGTTTAGGTTTCTAAAGTCTGCCTTTAAAGAGAGTTCTAAAGAAATTTCTTAGCATCGGTATTTTAGGACATAAGCTAAAAGGAGTACAACTCGCTAAGTTTGCCAATTTGAAAGAATATTTTAATCTTCCAAAAGTGTACCTACATAATTACCTAGCGTTTAGGTTTAGTAAGATCAAAGCATGTGAAAATGATTTCATTTCATTGCCTAGAACAGGGATCTGGGATAATACCAAGGTTTAAAGTATTTTTAAAGCTTCCTAACCCTTAGAAAAATATTACATTGTGTCATTTTCCGTAATAACTGAAAAATGTTTCTTAATAAACACCAAACATTATTAAAGAAATCTACTCACGAAAATAGTTATCTCTATATGTTAGAAAGAATAATGGAGGAACTGCATTTCCCAAATGTGAGTAACTTTGCAGGACCTGTAGTTTCAAAGATGAGTTGGACCTCCTCTGTTCGCTTTTACTTACAATGATAGTGGTTCACCCATTTATAGTGAGTGAAAACAATCATGGCATTGCCTTGTTTTTAGTTGTATTTAACGCATCCTTTTTGCTTTATTTGTTACGTACTCCGCCATTTGACATGACCTGTAAAGGGAAAGATGCACCGTGCAGAACCTTTCAAGGGAAACTGGCGTTATTCGCGCTACACGTAGGAAAACCCACAAAAACGCCCATGCAGCCAAGCTAGTGCTCAGGGACTCAAATCCTGGACCAAACTACCTGTGTTCAGCGGTGTTTGACGCTATGTCACTGGTGCATCCCACTCATCCTTTAACTACCAGTTCTTTACGACTGCAAGGTATTTTTAAGGGATCCAAAAGAAACATAAAATAACCAAAATTACACATTTTCAGAATGAATTATTTTTTTAATAAATTGCGGAATGGCTGTGTTTCTTAAACCTTGAGGTTGTTAAATTATCAATTAGAGTAACTGAAGAGAGAAAAGATAAAATAAATAAATAAATAAAAGAGAATTCTACAAGTGCATTCTATGCTGTAGAGGCATTACAAAAAGCACTGTATTTTTGGATACAGAAAGCACGAAAAATGGCCTGTGCTCTTGCCGAGATTCGAGCTCCTGACATTCTGATGCTAGCAGGAGGTACATTCCTACTGCACAAAAATTTCAAGGGGTAAATGAGGATAATTTACAGTGTTCCATCTGTTGATGAGAAAAGTGTTCAAAGATCAACGTTCAAACATTAGCAAAATATTCCTTAAAGAAATTTAGAGAATTTTCTGTTAGACAATTAATATGCATCGAAACTCTAGGGGCCAACTTGATGAAAAAAAATTGATCAACTTCGTTGACAATAACTTAAAAAAAATTGTACTTCGTTGATAAGAATCAACGAAGTACTTTTTTTAGCCCGAAGGGCATTAGCTCATAAGGGCTATTCATTTCGTTTTGGCACTTTGCGTCGAATCGCTATAAACGGCGTCTCACTTTTCAAATTCTTGTCGCCGAATATTATCGCCCTGTATTATAGTTACAGAAATGAAACAGTGAACAATTTTCTTGAATGTATATATGTTTCTCGCACTGTGATAAAACAACGGTACTAATCAATGTTTCAATAATGCAATCCTCAACCGGAATATGAACTAATTTGGAATTTATTTTATTATCTATTTCATATTTTGTAAAACGTTAACAAACTTTTTATTAATAAATTCAACAGTTTCAATGCGAGCAATGGCAACTCTGAACGAAACAAAAACATTTATATGTCCCGCGAGCGAGACTGTGTGTGGGAAATTCTAAAGATATGCTCATTTGAAAATTATTTTGCGATATTGTTCTTTAACTGAATTTCGTGGTTTAAGTGCGAAGAACATGATATTCAATAAATAAAGGTACCACACAAAATATTAAAAAACTTCTTAGGACGAAATTTAAAATCTGAAGACTTTCAAATTTGTTTTTATTTTTTTATTTTTATTATTATTATTATTATTTGCTTTAACCCACCCATAGATTCCATACAATACGGTTGTCGCTTTTTCCACTTTTGCAATTTTTCTTTCCCTTGAAGAGGAGGAAACAAAGTCTTATCACCCTTGAAAGCGATATAACTTTACTGGAAATCTACACGAATATATGTAGTTGCCATTTTCCTATTTTTAAATGTTTCAAATTTCATTCCGTTCTCATTTGAATAAACAAATTAAAATTTTTAAAGGCTAACTTTAAAGAAGGTTCATAATTCGGTTTATTGACTTGAACATAAGGAGTTTTGTAGATGTGATATGCCTCCAAATGATCCCGTTTTTGTAAATGAAGAACATTTTCCAATACCTTTCGCTGAATTGAATTGGAAGCCCAGGTTTCCCGAACAGAAGTGGTAGCCAGATAAGGATTTAGGAATAAAACTTTTCTTTAGACGTAAGTTTCATGCTGTCTGCTGAGAAATTTCACGGTTTGTAATACTAGATTGAATTATATGTTAAGAACTAAGTATGTCAAACCCGCAGGACTACTGCAGGTTTGGAAGTTCATATTTGAAATAGGGTCATTAAGGAACAAACTGTAGATTTTAAGACGAAAGTTTAATCTACATGAAACTTTGCAACTAATTGATTGGAACTAAAAGGATGTAATAACTATTATTTTCCTATAATTCTTTATGACGATTTCCTATCTTACTATTCTTGAAAAACAAGTTTATTATGATTATGTTGAAAAGAAAGAAAGATTTTTCTTGGATTGAAATGAAATTGTTTAGACCATTTCTTCAATAGCATGGGATGGCAATGTTAATCATACTTATCAGTTTCTTTACAAGGCGATTTTTCCTCCTTTCTGCATGTCTTTGTGGTGTAACGGTAGCTCACTCGGCGCGTATTTGAGAATTGAATACAAACAATATTTACAATTATTTTTTATGCATTTTTGATCGTACAATCTTATGGTGGAGTCTTTAAGGCAATGGTCTTCACAGTTTATGCCATTGTGACTTCATGAAAGTGCAAATGACCTTAAAGAGAAACAATTTCGCGACCCCCATCACAGCTTCCCCCTTGTTATTTACCATCAATCCAGATATTTTCAGATTTTTGTCCACCCATTTTAAGTTTCTGAGACCCAGAGAAATAAAAATTTACTGATACAATTATTTGTCTCCAATCTCTGCTTTCTCCGTCCTGAAAAGTTTTCTACGAATGTCCGTAATGGTCATAAATATACTCTTCAAAGGAATAAAAAAAGTATTTGCTATAGCACTGAATGCTATGCTTTCTCTAACTGTTAATTTTTTTACTTCTAGCATGCCTTCGTGGTGTAACTGTTAACACATTTGGCGCACATTCAAGAGGTCCAGGTTCGAGTCTCGGCGAGAGTTTTTGCTTATTTTTCACGTCTTTTGTATCAAAAGAAAAATCTTAATGGCTCTACAGTAGCGCCCGAATTAAAAAAGGTGGCATATGATGTTTCTTCACCACTAGGATTTAGTGACTGGGTCCCCTAATCCCCAGTCACCCTAAAAATGGGGGAGAAATTAAGGTATTTTCTACCTCCTTTCTTCGGGCTGTAACCGAACCCCACTCGGCTCGTATTCGAGAGGTCCAGGTTTGAGTCCCAACAAAGGTATTGCTCATTTTTTATGTCTCCCGTATCCAAAAATGTCCTAATGACTCTACGTCATTGGCATTCATTTTTTTAAACTCTCAGGGCAAGGAAAGCAAATTTCAATTTTTCATTTTTAAAAAGCTGTTAGAAAAGTGTACTATCAGAAGCAATATAGCTAAGATTACACGTGTTATTTTACAGACACTTAACAGAGGGAATAAATTAAAGCAAAACCATCAATTATGCGTTAGCCAATTCAGTATTCTTGCGTGTTCGCCATTATTCCATTTATATCATATTAAGTTTAATACTTTTATCAAAACTGACGCAGAAATTGCTAACAGTTCTGCGAAGCAACCCCACGTATTCTTTCTTTCAATCTTTTCGGGCATCTCTTCGTGCAGCAAAAAGTCAAAACAAAAAGGAAAACTTTGGCGCTCCATTAGGCTAAGTGGAAATGCTGGCTTAGGAATCGTAAAACCAAGCATCTATCAAACTAAAAATATATCTTAATTCCTTCATTGCCCTGAGACTGGAGAAAGCAGAAGAAGAAACAAAACAGGAGACACATTTCGAATAAATCAAAACTAGCTTCCGCAAATGAAGCTGCCAAAAATTTTTCCACAGACGACGATGTCAAGAACAGACCTGGAAATGATTTGTGTCAAGAGCTTTATGGTGGAGAGAGCAGTTTGAGAAAGAAGAAAATATCAGGCAATTTATTTTTTTTTCTACGGTTCCTTTACTTTGCAAAAGAATTCATGAGAATAGGACAGGAGTCGAAACGGGTGTGAAAAGTCTTAAATGTAAGACAAAGCTAAAACGCACTCAGATTTATGTGTTAAGTTAGAAATGTTTTAGATTGTTGCCATTAAGAGTGCAAGGAGGCTTTTGCAATCATTGTTTGTTTACAATCATTGTTTGTTTCTTGTAATCAATTTTCAGTTCACTAATCTATATATGTATAAAGAAGGATGTCTGTTTGTTTCTTCGTGATACTCTCAGTCACTACTAAAGCTATCGTCAACAAACTTCCTACAATTTTTTTCTTAGTCCTGGGAAAGGACGACGTCTACTTTTTCCAAAAAAAAAATCAATAAATCGAATTTAAATTCGCGTAAATAATTTAATCGCGAACTGTTGCTTAAAACCTTTATTTTCAGTTAAAAAGTTTTAAAACAAATAATTAATTATTTTAATTAAAGATTTAAAATTCTCCTTGCTCTCTAATTTTCAATATTTTTCCCTAATTTTTCCTTCTAGTTAGTCATAAAGACTTGACAAAAGTTTCTGCGTATCCGTTATTGAATAGGATGGATCAGAAATTTTTAAAAAGGATTTTTGTGAATTTAAGCCCAGTTTTCGGAAACATGTAACATTTTGATAAACATTATCACAAGTTTAAACTTCTTAATAACCTCATATCCAAAAATGCATAGACATATCTACTGTAACATATAACAAAATAGTTTCTTCCCAATATCATTCATTTTTAACTAAAAATGTGACGCATTTTCAAAACATACCAACTGCGAAAAAATGTTTTTTGAGAAAACCGGATTTAAAGTTTTCTTCAAACTTACCAATAATATACGGTCATGAGAAACAGCAAATTGACTTTAAATATGAACTTGTAAACACTAGATAACATTTCTGTATCTTTTAACTATTTTTAATCTCATTACGTATCACGAAAATAAACATATCTCAAATTGGTATGTGATTCGAAGTTATAGGTAGAAACAATTTGCGCATTTTATCCAATGAAACTTTTAAAATTCAGCCGCAACATGTGTTTTACCTGCATTTGTTACATTTACATTATCGTTTAATGCTTTACAATATTTTTACTATTTCTGTTTTTTTCCCAAACATCTAAACTTCTCTCTTTGCTTTGGTTCAAGCGACGTTGATCACGCGTTTTTTACAACGGGTAAGGAAAACGAGTTTGTTTCCTTCTGTTCTACGCGTATAGCATTTACATAACCAAAGTTAAATTCATAGTTGTCAATACTGACATTTCTAGCCATTTTTCTAGAAATAAACGCTACTTTTGGGCAAATATATAAATCATAACATCAGTAAATAACTGTTGAAATACATTTTTTTTTACATTTTCCAAAATTTAAAGGGCAAAGTTTACGTTGGTTACACATTTTAAATGCTTGTAACTTCTTCAAAAAGTAGAATATTTGAACTCGGTTTTTTGCATACGATGTAGTTACGTATGCGGAATATTCCCGGAGTGAAAAAAAAGAAATTCAATATTTTTTTTTGATTTTTAGCTATTTTAAAGTCCACGTACCCTTAAATGTTCAAAATAGGGGCCTTAAATGTTCAAAATGCTTTTTATGAGCACAAGTGACGACTGATTCCATACTCCACAGCCAAGTGACCAATGGGATTTCTGCGCACACCGCTTGAATCTCATCCCAAAGTGTGTCAAGGTTACGTAGTTGACAAAAGTGCGCTTTATCTTTTACTATACCCCACAAAAAAAATCGAGCGACTTAAGTTCTTGAGGGTGTCAGGTACAATTCTGTGAATGGGTTCAGAAGATACGGGAAGCGGAATTTATGGTTTATTCATTTATGGTATTTAGACTTAAAGGAACTGTCAATAGTCATCATTGTGTGTATTAGGTTTAAGATGATCCCCACATTACTGTTAAAAAGGCTGTGAATTTGCGTGATGTGAATGAGTAGTGTGGATTGTCTCTTAAGGTATTCATTAGGACTTTCTGTTTTGATGGTACTGTAAATGGAGAAAGGTACCTAACAATGTTTACTGATTCTCTTTTGCCGGATATTCTGCAATGTTACGGTGCGTACAAGATGACATTTTCCCGCACTATTATAGGGATGTGTAAACATACCTAGAACAAAATGTACCGGCCATTGGCAGAGACGCAAAGAACCGAAAGGTGTGGAAAGATCACGGATCTAAGTTTCTGTGAGCTTCCCACACCTTACACTACTCGAATTTTTTTATGGGGCATAGTAAAAGATGAGGTGTACCTTGGTACACCTCACATAACCTTGACACACTTTGGGATGAGATTCAAGCGACGTGCGCAAAAGTCCCATTTGGCACTTTGATGCGAAGCACGGAATCAGTCGTGATTCCGACTCAGAAATGTCGATGCAGAAGACCACCATTTTGAACAATTACTTTAAACACCATTTGGAACGTTCAGTTTAATCAGAAAGTATACTTTTTTCATACTGGACTATAGCCTTACTTTTCCCAGAAATCTTGTAGGTTAGAAAATAAATACTCTCTAACAGTTCAAAATGTGTTTACATTTTACTTACGCACCCTGTATATAGTGCCTGTGCGACATGAGGACATTCTAAATATGCAACGAGCTGAAAGTTCTCTCGAGAGTTCGGAGGCAAAGAAAGAACGATGGGAGACCCTCGGACTCGCGGTCTCCGGAGTTTTCTCTCTCAAAACTGGAGGCGGAAATGAGCTAAAGTTGAAACTTAAAGTCGAGCTGTTACTTGGTGCTCAAGGCTGTTGCCCACGATAGACGCATTTGGCTCCTAGCCACGACGAATGTCGTAAGCTTGTGCTGCCCATTGTCAAACAAGTAACAGTGGTAACAACAGCATGTACAACGAAGCTAGTATTAACAGATGTAATAAGCATGCCTTCGTGGTGTAGTGGTGAGCACGCTCGGCGCGTATTCGAGAGGTCCGTGGGTCGATTCCCGGCGAGGGTATTGCTCATTTTCCTCTCTTCTGCTTCCAAACATTCTAATGTCTCTACTATTGCGCCCGAAATATTAAAAACGTTGGTGGATGATGATTCTCCACAGCCAGGATTTGGCGACTGGGTATCTTAACACACAGTTGACCTTAAAAAAAGAGTATATAAGGTATTGCTCCCGCCTTCTTAGCATGCCTTCGTGGTGTAGTGGTAAGCACGCTCGGGGCGTATTCGAGAGGTCTACGGTTCGATTCCCGGCGAGACGACTGCTCATTTTTCATCTCTCCTGCTTCCAAACATTCTGATGTCTCTACTATGGCGCCCGAAATATTAAAAACGTTGGTGGATGATGATCCTCCACCGCCAGGATTTGGCGACTGGGTATCTTAACACACAGTTGACCTTAAAAAAAAGAGTATATAAGGTATTGCTCCCGCCTTCTTAGCATGCCTTCGTGGTGTAGTGGTAAGCACGCTCGGGGTGTATTCGAGAGGTCCGCGGCTCGAGTCCCGGCGATGGCATTGCTCATTTTCGTCAGGGATAGGGAGAAACTCATGTAATAATTATCACTAATTATAATTAAAAGAAATATAATGTTAACAATTTGTATGTGTTTTGAAGAAATTAATATGGGCAGTACGTTCATTTGTTTACATTAATTGTTTCGAAACAGAATAATAACAAAACAAAACAAAGTTAGAGTCAAATCTCGATTAAATTGAAAGATTAATCGTTGCAGATTAATCGTCGTAGATTAACAGTATCCTATCTAAATAAACTTTACTTAATGTAAAACGATGGAAATGTACTATCACAAACCGATCGGCGTAAAACGAAACCATTAAAACAAAGTTAAAATACTTAGGGTAATGGCAGTGATTAGTCCAAAATAAAACCTTCAACCAAATGTTTTACGCGAATTTTAATTTCCATAAAAGATTGAAGGAGAAGCTAAAAAATTGCATATCTAGAAAATTCCTTTCTCGGCCCAAATGCCCGATAGAACTAGTCTGTGATAGCGTAATCATATGAAATATCCTTTGCATTCATTCAGAACTTGTATGCTTCTTTTAAAAAACGATTTCAAGGAGCTTTTCATACCAAATGGGTTCCTAATCGATATTAGGTGTATAATTCTTCATATATTTAGGTTTCTTTTTTTTAAGAGGGGCAGT
>KK120612.1:526442-547655 GCA_000611955.2 Stegodyphus mimosarum | reverse complement strand
TACTAGTTCTTAGTTACACTGAAATTGAAATATAATGTGGAGCTTCTTTTAGACGAGCAAAAAGTTAAAAAATAATAAAAGTAATAAAAATGTAATTTATTTATATGATAATTTAATAACCTGAAATGGAAGTTTTTATTTAAATAAATGAAATTATCGTAAAATTTGATACAAATGATTCCAGAGTTTAATAGTAATGATAAAGAGCGCATATAATTAATAACTAAAAGAAAACAAATATCGAAATAAATAATAAGCAAATATGAAATAAATGAAATATAAAAGATTACTAAATGGCAATTCCATAAGATAGATACTGTTAAGATTTTTTAAAGCAAGAAATGTAAAACAAATGTGTCCTTCGTGAGATTCAAGCCGCAGATCTTTCAGTTGTCAGCTGGTTGTACTAATCATCTGTACAACATATTGTGAGCTACTTAGAGGCGACTGGGGAGAAGCTCGAAACTCAGTCGACTAAATGCAGGTAGTGACAACTGCCTCACCTTTAATTCTTGATACAGTAGGGATTATAGTATTTCTAGGAGTAGAAACAGGAAAAATTAGCTATGTTCTCACTGGAAATCCATACTGCGATCTTTTAATTCTTAATTTCGAACCATTTACACCACGAAAGCACGCAAAGACAATACAAAAATCCTTACAGTGAAAATTCTAATCATTTTAATGTTTGAAAAGTTCGGGAGTCAAAATCTTTTGTTAAATCGAACAATATGAACTTATTGAAAAGATGTAAGAAACTCATTAAAATTTTTAAATAAAAATTAAATCATTGCTTTTAACACAAACTAAAATTCGAGCTTTGCTCATCATAATCATTAAAATGATATGCATCATCTTAATGTACCTCCCTGTGGCTCCGTGAGTCCGAGAACTTACACTTCTTGTTGTAAAAATAAACAAATTGATCGACAATATCAAACTGATAACAAGTTAATCCTTAGTACTATAATAATTCTATAGATATGTATGGCTCTGAAAATAAACACTGTAACACATACAGATGGTAACTATTCCCAAAGTCATCTTCAGAACTGTAATGTTCTAAAGATATTTCAAGTCATCTTCAGTACTGTAGTAATTCCTTGAAAATAAGAGCTAACTTCAATATCATAGTTATTCTTTACAAAGAATTTATAAACATAATCATTTATAAACATAATATTAACTGCGTTTTTCAACTATTTTCAAATGCAACTCTTTTACGTTGAAGTTAAATTTATCTCCAAAGCCTCCTTATAAAAAATTGCATTTTCTGAGGTTCCGTTTGCAATTTTAATCAATAAAAGAAACATACAATGATCATGTTTTAACACGGAAAAGCAGTTGTCTTTATACAGACAGGAAACATTCAACGAAACAGCAATAAAAAACACAAAGCAGCATTTCTCAAATGTTTGTTTTTAACATATGCTCCTAACTCATCGTCCTGGTATCTCACGCGCTTTTTTCCTCATCAGATAATAGAAAAACCATTCCATCGAATACTGTAAGCTTCCTTAGGAGAATAATCTCGTAAATATCTGCATAGCTAACCCCTAGGGGGAAGAATAAATCACATTACCGAGATATCCCCTCCCCCTATTTCCGAAGAGTCTGTTGTGCTTTTTGCATTCGCATTCATGGAGCTTCATTTGCTAAATGCTTGACGCGAAAATTTTACCGTATGTGATTTTTTAAATGCTGAACACTTACTTCAAATTGGTGTGTACGCAAAAAGGATTAATTTTACTTTTGTTTATGCGTCTCTTTCCATGCTCGGCTCATACCTCTTTTTTTAAGATGGTCACATAATAAGAACATTAATTTTGTATTAGAATGTTTTATCCGTTCTAGTAAACAAAGAACTAATAATAGTAATAATTGTATTAATAATAATGTAAGGTTCCAAACTTTAATTTCTTTCATAAATGCCAGGAATATGTTTTCTAAAAGTATCAATAATTGATAAATACATTACATACGTTAATATTACTACTATTACCTACTAGCTTTCACCCGCAGCTTCGCTCGCGTTGATGTCCTTAAAAAGGTTTCGAAGACTTGTAAGGATTATCCTAAGTTTATTAACAGCTATTTTCATTTTTGTATCTTTCCTATCTTATTCTAATTCCAGCTTACAATTTCCTGCCAGAATATAAATTCAGAAACGCAGTGAATGCAAATGAGTAAGAGTACTATTTAAGTCGATACTTCACCGACTTCGAGAGAGAGAGTCTGATTCCCTGAGTAGCGCGCGTTTGCCTTTTGTCTACGTCTCTCTTAGCTATTGCTACGCTCGGCCATACCTTAGGCCCCTGCTTGGCTTCGCCGATTTAATTAATACTTAGTTGCCAACTAGTTAGATTCTGATAGCTTCGGCTATATTCTGATAGCTTTCAAGTAGCTTAGTTAAGCTAGTTTAATTTAAATTATTATTATTTTAAGTTCAAGACCGAGTGGAGGCTTTGTGTAAAGTTCCAAGTAGGAACTGACTGTAAATATACTGAAAAATAAAAAGTTGTAAACCCTCCTTAAGTCTTACGTGTTTTGTTCACACACTTAAGCAATTATTCGCTTGTCAGTGTTCGTGGGATTCTAAGTTAGAACTTTAGAATTAAATAAGTAAAACCCCACAGACTATTAAAAATAAAATAAAATAATTTGATTATTTTTGTTGTTTTTGCCTGACCAGGATAATCCGGATAAAAGTTTAGTTACTATTACCTATTTTTGAAGTTAAAAATAACTGCCTTTCTTCATTGAGATAAAAAAAATCCATATTGATGTCGCTAAGACGCTATTCTTCATAATTTTTAAAATCCGATTTGGATATATCAAACATTGCAATCTTAATTTTTTTTTCTCACTAAAAATGACTAAAAAATTCTAAAATAAAATATAATTTAAAAAACTAAAAAGCATGCTTTATTAAAATATCTCACTACAAAAATAAATAATTTTCATTCCCAAGATTTCAAAAAGTTTGAAGTATTAACAATTAATTAATGTTTGCGTGGTTTAAGCCACGCACCTGCACGCAGACAAACTTTTACATCGTTTAACTTATCGTTATGAAGCATTCAACATTTAATGTTTATACAACGACAATTATTTTAAGCTATAAAAACCTATTGTATAGTTTAAGTTTCAATAGATAAGTTACATTTTATAGCCTATAACCTTTTCTAATATACCAAAAATATTTCTTGAAAATTTCATGTTGATCGGCTAAGTAATTAAGGCGTGAAAGCGTAACAAACAAACACACATACTCACATTTGCATTTATGATATTAGTTAGGATAAGATTGTATATAAAAGTATTATTATTGCTATTATCTATTTCATATTGTGCATCTCGAAGTGACGTACTGCAGTGCCCGGCCGCATAGGGGCACTCAAAAATACCCTCGGACTTTTCACCCGTTGTGCTTTCTAACAAAATAGGAACGGAACTGGACAAAGCCGTATACCGTCACCTGTACGGTATTAGAAGCTCATGCCAAAGACAGACGCTGTCTTGCTTTCTTTGCCACGCTAAAATTCGGGGCTTGTTCTGAGTAGTTCAGCCAAAACAATACATTATACATAATGAAAATTATACAATTTAGAATTTTATTATATAATTATGATTTCATAGCAACAATTATATATCAGTAATTATAATTATTATTATATACTATTCTATCATCTATTACGTATGGTAACCAAAATCAGTTTCTGCCCAAACATCTGAAACACCCCTGTATACGAATTTTTGCTGCAATACATTTCTTTCTCCCATACCAAGTAGAGAGACACAGCGTTAACAATAACCTGCTGAAGTGAAGCGATTACTTCTGTCTTGTGGGATCTTTGTGCGGTTTCACCCACAGTGTACAATTTCTCTTAGGACAGGACTGCAACTGCGAGCATCAATAGCTAAACCTCGATACTAAACAAATGAGAGGAATGATTCATTCAAATAAGAATCTCTTGAAAAGAATGATTGACATGTTATTTATAAATTCCGAAATCAATAAGCCATACGCTAATGTGATATGGAAAAGAACCAGGGCATATTCGGGCCAATGTTTGAATGCACGGCTGTTTTGGACGACTTTGCTGTGAGAGAGTTAATCTAGAGAGGGAAGGTCATGAAAAATCTTCCCCGATATATGAACCCCTAGCGTCCTTTTCGCTCAACGAATCGAAATGAGATTTCAAATATTCTTATTTGAAAGTATGGGCTCGACACTAGGAGGTTTTAAAACAGTAAAGCTATCACGGTTACTGTTACATAAAAAAAATTCGAAATGTTCGAATGTCGACACCTAATTGTTTCCTGCGAAAACTGATCTTGAAAAACCATAAATGGCGTTGAAACGATACAAGTAGGCAGAAAAGGGCCAGAGCAAAATATTTAAAACGAAACAGCACTGTAAAGGACCAGTGGCAACACAACAGAGGAGAGGGAGAAAACTTCTACTGGAATTATGAATTTTAAAATGTACAACGTTTCAAGATAGTCATCTTCTGTACTTTTGCAGTGTCCTGGCCACCGCGATTCTCTGACTTCAGTCTGTTGGAATTTTGCTTTTATCCGAAATCTAACGTGTGCACATCAAAGCTACAAGATTTGTCGGAATTGAAAGATGAAACCATGATGATTAATAAAACGTGAAGCTAGACAGATTCCTTCTGCGATGACATTGTTGTCAATCTTCATCATTGTTGTAAACAATCAGACGTATGCAATGCGTTAAAGCCGGCGAAGGCGCACTTAACGACAACTTGAAATTCAAATAAAAGATCTTTTCCCTCTCCTCTTTTGTGTTTTCATTGGCCCTTTAAAATACTTTCCTTTGCAAATATGTTACTCTATAATTTTCATCATGCGTGTACCATTCCAACTCTATTTATGGTTTTTCAATGCACTGATCAACTTTCGCTGGAAGAATGTGGGTGTTGCCATACGAAAATTTCAGAGATGATTACATTGTAACCGTGAAAGCTCCGTTGTCTTAATGCATCGCAATCTCAAGTGCTTACCTTCGAATAACAATATCTGAAATTTTATTTGGATTGGCTGAACGGATAAGCCGCGAAGGAATCATTTACCAGGGAAATGTTTTATGAACACCCAATATATATACAGATTTAATAGGAAGTACCAGCAAGATGCGGCTGCCAGAAACTCTAATCTTAACTCACAAAACCCTCAGCTTAAATACACAATAAACCTAATTTGCATTGTGATGAGAAATACGGAAAGGAGAAGTTATAGTAAAGTTTCAAATAATTAATTAGAGATTTAAATTAATTTAAAGGTTAAATGATTGGTTAATTAACATAAAATACCGTACAAATCCTTAATAATTATCTACCTGAGAAAAATTATTTGTGGAGAAGTCAAGCGTTAAAGAAATTCTTGTGTCAGGATACTTATCGTTGCGTATCTTGCGTGATTAAAACCTGAATTTTTCTTCCATGTTTCAGAATTTTTTAGCCCAAAGGGCATTAGCTCAGAAGAGCTATTAATTTCGTTTTGGCATTTTATGGCGTTTCACTTTTCAAACTGTTGCCACCAAATATTATCGTCCTATATTAAAGATATTAAATAATGAAAATTCTGCATAAATGTATGCACGTTTTTCACATTGTGATAAAACAATGATACAATAGAGTCATCCAATTTTGAATAACGTAAGTCTCCACCCAAATATGCGCATCTGAAAGCCCAAATTTGGAATCTATGTAGAATTTGGTTTATTATCTATTTCATAAAGCATTTATGAGTTTTTGATTAAGAAACTTATAGATTTTAAAGAGAGCAATGGCAACACTGTAGGAAAAGGAAACATTTTTATCTCCAGGGAGCGAGGCTTGCATCAGAAATTCTAAAGATATGCTTTTTTTTAAATATTTTGAGATACTGCTGTTGAATTGAATTTTATGGTTTAAGTGCTTAGAACATGATATTTAATAAATAAAGGTAACCAATAAAAAGTTAAAAAAAGGCCCCTTGGGGCGTAATATAAAATATGAAAACTTTCAGATTTTTTTAATTGTTCTAAAATTACCAGAATAATTTATTTTTATACAAGATTCTTTTCTTTAATATTTAGTTTCATTAGTGAAGATATATATGCTGTGAATACTGAATCATAATATTTAAATTCTATCCTATATGCCTTTCAATTGAATTGCATAAAATATATTTCCTATAATTTCAAATATTGTATTACGAATTTGTTAAAATAATCGTCAGTAGTTAAATATGCATTGTCATAACAAAGCGGATCATTCCATACGAGACGACTAATTAATCCTTGTTGACCTTGATGATTTAATCATCCAAATTTATCTTAGGACGGCAGAGAACATATGCTCTGTCAATTTATCTGACAGCTGTCATTCATTTAATTTAATATTGACTATCTACATTGTGATAATCTTTAGTAGCAAAACTATGCGTAGAGATTAAATTATACGCTTCTGCCTTATTATACTAGTTTACCATTTATAACGGATTGGTTACACTTGGTTTTAAAAAAGGTTGCTTCAGGCTGTATTTCCTCAAACATAGAACCTTAGAGAAAACCTCCAGCAGAAATATTTCTTTAAATAATCTCAGGATTTTGAGAAATAGTATCAATTCAGTTTTTTAGAAAGGAAAAAGGGGGGAAAATTTCTATTTTTCATAAAATAAGGAAATCGTCGATTACGATAGCCTAATTAGCAGAGATTGACCAGCAATCCAAAAACTGTAGGATACGGGTAGGAATTTCGCATAAAGCTTCAGTGTTTGTTTCTCTTCCTTCTAGCGGGTGTAATATCGGTCTACTCCTTGCGGTGTTCCCTGGTCATCGTTTTGGTGATGAAATGATCCAGTCTATTGGTCATCTATTCATTTCCAAAAAAGTGCTTGCGAATCAAACGTCTGGCCGTTTTGGAGGGAGGGTAAAGGAAAGTACTTAACAGGGTTGCTTTGATTTGCTTGATTATGGCAAAGCGCACGAAGGCCTTCTGCCTCCCATGCAGAGAGTCCATTTGCCTGAAATGGAACCCAGTTCTAACTAACAGTGTTCAGCTAATTTACCGCTCGGCGACTGGGGGAGGCCTATTTTAATACGGAACTTGTAGAGATATTAGGTATTATTTTGAAAGCAGGAGAGATGAAAAATGAACAATGCCCTCGCCGGGACTCGAACCACAGATCTCTCGAATACTCGCCGAGCGTGCTGACCACTACACCACGAAGGCATGTTAAGAAGGCGGGAGAAATGCCTTATAAACTCCCCCTTTCAAAAGGTGACTGGGGATTAGGGGACCCAGTCGCCAAATCCTGGTGGTAGAGAATCATCATCCACCACCTTTTTTTTAGTTCCGGGCGCCATTGAAGAGACATTAGAATATTTTGCAGTAGGAGATGGGTAGAATGAGCAATACCCTCGCCGGTACTCGAACCATGGACTTCTCAAATACGCGCAGAGCGTGCTGCCCACTACACCACGAATGCATGCTAAGAAGGCGGGAGAACTACCTTATAAACTTCAGAAGATATTTACGTGTATTACAGTCAATAAACTAGGCAAATAAAAAGTAATAACATAAGAGTTAAGGTTCGGTACACTATAAATATTTATCAAAATTAAAACAGATCATGTTTGCATGTTTAAATCAAAATCACAACGTATGTGAATGATTCATAAAATTGTTTTTGAAAGTTTATTTCTGAAGTTTTCATTTGGTAATTTTACATTTTTCTATAAAACTTAAATTTCGTGGTTTCGGTGGAACGTAAATTTTAAAGTTCACACTGTAGATGTTAACATCATAATCACAACATTTGAACGCCTGCTGATTTGAAAATTTTGTTTTTTCCTTAATCGGTAGCTTTTGAACTTTGTAGCTTTCTCGACAGCAGCAAAGAATACAAGTTTGATAATCGTTTGATTTAATTATTACGAATACTCTAAGAAGGGAATTTATAAATTTTAAGCAATATTGCTATTTTTATGCTAATCAGCATTTCTTGCAGATTTCACTTCAGTATTACGATCAGAACATGCATTAGAAATATTTTCTCTCTGTTTGTTTTGTCTTCAAAGGTCTTTATAATTGGAAATGATAACCTCATTATTTTTGTTTATAATTTTTACACTATTTAAATCCTAATATTTCAGAAAATGTTATCCTCGTTTTTTATATTTTGTGTTAAAACAGGTCTATAGATTTGTTTATTAAATTATTAAGCTTTTCATTTGAAAATGCAGCTACACCAAAGCTCTTAAAAGATTTCTACTTCAGTGTAATATCAAAATATTTTGAATAAAACTTGGCATGCTACACATTCAATACAATAATATCTCAAATAAGTATTAGAAGTATAACTAATCTAGAAATACAGCTGTTAATTTTAAACTTAATTAATGTTATGAGGTATTTCTCCCGCTTTCCCAGCATGCCTTCATAGTGTAGTGGTCAGCACGCTCGGCGCGTATTCAATGCCGGTGAGGGCACTGTTTACTTGTCTCTTCTCCTGCTTCAAAAATATCTAATAAATCTACAGTGGCGCCCGAACTAAAAAAGGTGTTGGGATAAATATATGCATTAAGTTTAAAATAAGTACAATAATACAAATAAACAGTACAGTAATATGATGAGTTACATAGATTTTGAGTTCTATTTCTAAACTATAAGGTATTTGTGGTGGAGTGGTCAGCATGCTTGGTGCGTATACGAGAAGTCCGTAGTTCGAGTCCTGGCTAGAGCGTTGCTCATTTTTTTATCTCTCCTGCTTTAAAAAATAGGTAATGTTCTACACACTTAACGGTGCGTATTTATTATTAGCCCGAAAGGTATATTAGTCACGAAACGGCATTTTGTGTGTAAATGCCCATCTCGCTTTTCAAATTGTTGCCACCAAATATTATCGCCCTGTGTCGTACAAGAAGTTACATAATAAAGAATTCGCAAAAATGTATGAATGTTTCTCGCACTGAGATAAAACAGCGGTACCTAGACCCATCAAATATTGAACAGCGCAGTCCTCCACCCGAATAGGGGCACCTGGAATCCCGAATCTTGAATTTCGAATTTGTTTTATTATTTGTTTCATATTTTGTAAAGCGTTAAGGAATTTTTCATTAAAAATCTCAATAATTTCAAGGTGAGAACTGGCAACACACTGTACGCAATGTAACATTTTTATCTCCAGTGTACGAGACTGTCTACCGGAAATTCTAAAGAAAAGCACTTTTTAAATATTTTTAGTCCAAATGCCCTCGAAACGCGTATGTATCTGTAAATGGAAAAACGCTCCTTTGGGCATAATGTAAAATCTGAAAACTTTCAGACTAAAGGCGGAATAACTTAGGCAAAGCTAGCTGTAATCCGTAACAACAAGACGAGGATGTCAGAAGCTCTTATATCAAACACATTTACACAAAAACATTTCAAATAACAAATTTGCATTCTGATGAGGTTTAGGTTTAGTTTATTATGGCAAAACATACTAGCGTTAATTACCCAAGGTGCGGGACGCTTTCAGGGAGGCCTTTATAAGAGACCCTGCCTAGTTTATACGTTATACATAGGGAACACCACCCATGAAGCCAACCCGTTCGTCGGGCTCCGAAGTCAGGTCGGAACTACCAGTGTATAGCGATTTTACCGCACAGCCGCTGGTGGGCTCATTATGGTGAGGACTATGGTAATGAGATGTTATAGTAAAGATTTGAATCACGGTAATTGGTTAATTGATATAAAATATCTAATAATCTTCTTGTTACAATAGAAGAGAAACACGCCAATGTGATAATCAAATTCGTTGAAACAACCTTGTATTTGGCGTACATTTACTAAATTTCTTTTAGTAAATGTACGCCAAATACAAGGTTGTTTCAACGACTTTGATAATCTTCTTGTTGTTCTTAGTTGAAATATAAACTTACAGTAGGATAAATATTGAAAGCTAGAAATGAAAAACCAAAAAGTATTCCAAGTAAAGCTAAAAATAACTTGTTTCATCAACGAGAAAAAAAAACAACCACATTCAGCCTAAAACTATTCCCATAAAGTTTGTTTTGGAGGCAAATGCCTTGCAAATTAAAATCAATTAAATTAAAATTAACTAATATTAGCATTTTAAATTTCTTCCCTTATAAAATTAATTGTAAAATTTCGTGACGTAGATAATGGCCTGGTTACGAGCTTCATAGTTTTTCTTTGTTGTATAATTCTGCCAAATAACTTTGGAATTATCCCCTACACACTTACAAGAACCTTACATTCTGCCAAATCTGGAGAAGGATCTCCAGGCTCTGAGCACCATTGGAGCTGAATCATAATTGGGTAAATCGAGACATTCTGATCCTCAGTATTATGATCTTTTGCCCTGAAACAGAAATGCAGATGCACTTAACACCCCAAAGGTCCCCTGAGCCATTTATTTTGATTGAAATCGCTCTCTTTTAAGGGCTCTAGGGCGTTCGCTATTACTGCACTCACTGGAAATAGCAACAGAACCCATCGAAGAAAGCCTGGAGTAGTACCTAGGGAATTATTGATGAAATATAGTGTCCAATCCCTCTCTCTTTCCTACAGTGTGTATTACAGTTTGTTCTATTGTCCTAGCGGGCAGATTTCTTCCTTATTCCATCCTTAATATCCTGTTTTACTCTGATCTTGGTGATGGAAGTATGACGTATATACAATAGGAGGAAGAGAAAATTCTCTAATTATTGAAGAGGTTTGTGGATTTATGATTGCAATTTTGTCACAAATTTTCTACATATTTTTTTTTCTTTTAATGTAGGTTTTATGTACACTGCGCAAAAAAAGGGGGAGGGGCCAGTTCTATACTTGGCTTCTTGACGAAATTCAAACTGCGATTTTCTTGTCTCGAAAGCGCGACTTGAGATACACTCATGGCCATAAATTAAGGATAATGTAAAATCGGGCAAAGTTAGAAGCAAAACAAATTTGACTTATTTGTAAAGCTTATTTATTAAGCAAAAGGTAAAGAGCAAAAACAGATGTTTGATATTATTAAAACAATTAGCGATTTTTTCTCCCTGGAGCAAAATACAAAAAAAACCTATTTACAAAAAACCAATATTACATGGTTGGTATGATTGTCAATACATTGTATGTCTCCAAGACGATGCAATACAGTCCCTACGATGTCTAGGCATGCTGAGTATCAAATTATCGATCTGATCTTGGGGGATATTACACCACTAAAAAAGCAATGCTCTCCGAAGTTCCGGTAGACATGTAGGAGGAAGTTGACAGGCTGCAACTCATTGGCCAAGCATGTCCCACACGTGCTCTACTGGATTCAAGTCCGGTGAGAATGCTAGCCAGTCCATACGGGTGATATCCTCCGATTGAAGGCATTCGCTTACGATGTTTGCACGGTGAGGACGGGCGTTGTCATCCATAAACACAAATTGTGCACCCGTGGCGTCCCGAAACAAACGTACATGTTGTTCCAGAATGACGTCCCGATAGATTTGGCTTGTCATGGTTCCAATTTGAACATGCAGGTCAGTTCTGGAACCCAGAATAATTCCACCCCAAACGAGCACTCCTGCACCACCGTTAACGGTGTCGTTCAATGATGTTTTCTTGATGGTAACGGGTACCTGGAGCTCTCCATATGAAAGTCCGGCGAGAATCAGACTGCAAGCTAAACCTGGGATCGTCCGAAAACATCACACAAGCCCACTGTTGCGGTGTTCACAGTGCATGCTCTCTACTCCAGGCTAACTGCAGGCGACAGTGAGTTGTAGTAAGTGGAACGCATCTGACAGGTCTACGAGCATATAGACCAATCTGCCCTAAGCGTCTGTACACGGTCTGCCTTGAAATTGTCGTACCAGTGGCCGAAGAGAGCTGACGAGACAGGTCTGAGGCTGTGCTCCGCCTGTTTCTTTTGGCAGTAACTGCCAAATACCGGTCCTCATTCGCCATTGTAACTCTGGGGCGACCTGTGCTGTAACGTCTACTCACATTACCATCGTCTTGGAATCGTTGCCAAAGCCTGAAGATGACACTTTGGGCAATTCGGTCTGATACTTCCAGTTGGGTACGCCCACATTCCAGACGGCCGATCATTCTACCACGTAAAAAATCATCCAAATGCGTCCTTTGTGTCATAGCTATTCGGTTATTGCACTGAAATGCTTATAAAGCGCCTGCGAACAATTTTACTTCTTTGCCTGTATTCCTTATATATCACTCTCTTACACTCTCGTCATTGTGACGTACCATCGGTGTCACCTGGTTACTTCCTGAAATTTGCATACGATTCTTGAAGATGTGTGTAGTGATTTTACAGGTCATATATTTATTTTAGAGGTCGATTTCGGCGTGACTCTGAATTATCCTTAATTTATGGACATTAGTGTACTTAGGAACATATGAGGAATTAATAATAAATCCCATAGATTTACTTTTAAAAATATGTTCAATAATGTACTGAATAATTTCAGGATTAAAAACGTCATTTGCTCTATAATACGCTGAAATGATGCAGATATTATTCAGAGTAATCAATGACGTATTGAATGTTGTTAGTTGCAAAATATTAAATCTATACACAAATAAATTAAAAATATCAATATTAAGTTTCTAAATAAAAATATTTCAGTAAATGTTATGAAAATAACTAACAGGAATACTAACTAAATAAGGAACCGATTTTAGAAAACACAAAAAGAATAAAAAATTATAAAGAGCATTGTTTTTATAAAAATAAAAGAATTTTGTTAGAAATTTTAATAAAGAAAATAAAAAGATTTAAGTTAAATGACACTTTTTTTTACTAGAATAGCTGTAAATAAAGGGAACAGTGTAAAAGAAAAAAATACTTTAAAAGCAGAAGTATTTTTTTTTCTGTTTAAGTAAGAATCAATGCGAATTGTTTTATGAAATCTGCATATAAGCAAATAACTTAGTATGACTATTATTTCAAAAGAAATTAAACTACTTTCATTTAGCTTTATATTCCATTAAGATTAACAGAGTTCTTTATTCTAAATTCTGATTCTTCAATCTTTAATTTTAGCTCTATTCTCATTATAGCCAAACAGCTTTTTTATTTACATTTGCCCATAAAGGAGAACCTGCAATTTTTTTAGAAAGGAAAATCTCACATTATGTCAGCTTAAGAACATTCCTAATTTATTTCTTCCTGCAAAAATGATGCAGAGCGTGTAGGTAAACCTAAGACCCCCGGAAGTTGCTTCAAAGTTTTTGTTTTTAAATCTTCAAATCTTTTATTACTTAAGCAAATATGTTTAAGAGAATTAAAAGCGTGATGTTTAAAATTGAACAAACAACGCTTTTATTCTCGTGCTGAGCGCCCTCTGGTTACTTTAAGCTGTATTAAAAGCAGTTGCAATCTCGAAGTGCAAAAAAAAAGTGGTCTTTTGTTTCTTTTAAAGCTGAGCCGTATTTATCTAACATTATCTAATATTAATTGCACTGAAAAATTTTCTAACTAAACACTGGTTTAAGAAAATCTATTTAGGTATGAAGTTTTAACAATTTTTTTAGAAACATTTAACGAGTTCAAGTATGGACTTCGTTGTTTTTCTTTAGTAAAAAAAGTTGGGAAAAAATGTGTTTTCAATGAACAAACATACCACTGAACGGGTAGTGTCTTTAAAGTCGTCAATTTTGTGTAAACTAATATTTACATAGCGATTCTAGATATGAGTTTAATAACAAAAGATTTAAAAAAGTCTATTTCGCCATAACGCAGTTGCGTACGTAATCTGCCGCAAGCTCCGTTAATGAGAACAGTGTAGTATGTATGTAAACTAAAATAAAGAACGCCTTTCAAGACCGAAAAATTTAGTTTTTGTTTTATTTATGGGTCTCTTGTAAAAAGAAATAATTAAAAAAGCGATATAATTTGCGCACAAGAGCTGGGATTTTGCAAAATGAATGTCAATATTTGTCTCAACCATTTAACTTGCTTTTTAATAACTTAAGGCTGTTTAAAAAAGATGAAAAGTAAAATAAGTGAGGTGTTTGAAAATAATTTGTCATCAAGAATTTAAGAGACCGTTTATTAGAGTCTAAAATTAATAAAAGAAGTGTTTTTCTTGGAGATAATAAAACGTTACTGCTTATTTGACAGCATTTTGAAAACACTGCTTTTATTTCTGAAAAACAGTTTTAAAAAAAAGCTTACCAAAGTTCATTAATTTGGAAACATCGCGGCAAAACCGTCTCGAATTCTTTTGGAAAGCGCTTAAAAAGAAAAAATTTTAAAATGCTCCTGAAACAAATTCGTCATGTCAAGAATGATATTGCATGGATACTCGAAATTCGCCATAAGTCAAAACGAAACTCGTAATGACAAATATTTCAAAAGCTCAGTTTGAAAGAAATTTATCACAAGATTCTTTATTTTACTAATAGTCAACGGTTAGAAAGCCTATCTGTACAATATGTTAAGCTAAAAGTTATACATAAAGATAGCTTAAATACATAAAATTTATCATATATTAAACTTACACATGTTAAATTTAATATACACTCCAAAACAAAAAAAAAAAAAAACGCACCAAGAAGGAATCATCCGATTGCTTTGAAATTTCGTGTGCGTTTTGATCAAATATGCAAGTGATTGAAATCTGGTGCCCAATGAATAAATAGTGTGATCTCCAAGCATCAGAGCTGCGCATCCAGCAGATGTATATAAGGAGCTGTTCTTGGAATTTTTGTTAAAAATTTCTGCAGCATTGCGATTTAGGATACCTTTCAGCGACTGTAAAATTGCCTCACCGCAGGATTCGAGCTCATTACGAGCAACTGTCAGAGTTTGAAAGAGGTCGTATCATTGGATTCAAAGAGGCAAGTTGGGGAAATCGGAGAATCGCTCGTCATACGAGTCGAAGCCATGCGGCGATTAGAAGATGCTGGCAAGAATGGGATGACAGTGGCAGATTTCAGCGTCATGGATGGTAGTGGTCGACCTACGGCTACGACAGATCCGGAGAACAGAGTGATTGTCAGATCAGCTGTCACTGCGTCTGATTCATTGCTATCAACATCAGACGTGCGATCCGCACAAGAGTGTCCACCATGACCATTAACAGACAGTTGATTGAGCGCAGTCTACGCTCGTACCGAACGTTACGCCACCTGCCACTCCTGCCTACACGTTTCCGAGCCAGATTACAGTGGTTCTTGACTCGATCAGGGTGGAATGACGCCGACTAGAGACATGTAGTCTTTAGAGACGAATTCCGCTTCCAACTGTGTCGTGATGATCCTCGAAGACGTGTCTGGAGACATCCAGAACAGCCTGATGATCCTGCTTTCACTATTGCACGCCGCATAGGCCCTCAACCAGGAGTTATGGTCGAGGATGCCATTTCCTTTGATAGCCGGACCCCTTTGGTTGTCATTAGAGGGACACTACACAACAGTACAGCACAGTGGTACGTCGACGACATTCTGAGACCTGTTTTGCTACCGTTTCTTTTGCAGTACCCTGGCCTTATTTTTCAGCAAGGTAATAATAGACCACATACGGCAAGCGCTGCTATGAACTTCTTACAGCTTGTCAAACACTTCTTTGGTCCGCCAGATCTCTCTCCCACCGAGTACGTCTGGGATATGAGGGAAAGGCAACTGCATCTACCAGGGAATGTTGAGGACCTAGCAGGACAATTGGGGCAAATTTGGCAAGAAATACCGCCGGAGACCATGCAGGAGCCTTATCAATCTATGCCACACCGTGTGGCAGTTTGCATCCAGGTGGGTTAACATATTATCGAGCTCTTTACCTTGTAACTATGTAACTCTGAAATGAATCATTCAATTGTTCTGAAATTTTAATCATTTTCTGTTCTGCACATAATCTTCCCATCCACAAATTTTTGTCTCCAACGGACAACTCCTTCTTGATGCGTCGATTTTTGTGTTATAGAGTGTACTGTATTGTTAAGAATTTTGTACTTAGATAGATAATTTTAGTAGAATTGTAAGTGAAACTGTTGTACTTTTCTGTGTGATGTAGCGCGAGGTAAATTTTAAGAATAGTACAGGGGTAAGTGCATTTAACATTGAGTAAACGGGTATCTCAGTAATTTGGCGAAATATCGCCAAGCTGACAACAGTTTTGGCGACTTATTTTGTCGCCAAATTTGGCAAGAAATGGTCATTTTTGATTCATTTTGGTTTGGTCACTGAAACACCGTTATAAGTATTGTAACTGAATAAATGTAATTGCCTACTATGTTAGCTGCAAACGTAATTCCACCCTTGTATTTTTTTCCAGTAATTTCGAGAAGCAGAAACTACTAGAAATATCTCGCAGCCGGTTGAAAGGCCGAAGAGAGAGCATCTGCTCTCCGTTGTTTAGTTAGGTGCTGTTGTTATTGTTGCGAGTTCAGCGTGAAGTGGGATTAACTTTCTATTTAGATGCGCTTTGCACTGCGTTGTGTTTAAGGGTATTAGCAGTTTGACCTTAGTAGTCTTAGTAATTTGTATTAGTAGTGTAACTAATGATTATACAGTGTAATCCTGTGAACACTTGTACGAATATTTCTGTGGAAAATACGAGAGTTCTGAAATATTTCTTTTGATAAAAATAAATTTTATTAACCTATTATCGGACTTGTGAATTCAATCTATTACGAATACGTACACACGCAGCAGTATGTTATTTGAACGACTTCCTAATCTAGTAATCTGCGCTGCTGCTGTTAAGACGGATATAAAATAATTAAGTTAAATTGTAACAAAACAGGGAATTCAAGGAATTTAAAAATATGTAGAGTTTATATTTATTTTAACAAACATTTATTTTAAGTTAATATTCCTTTCCTGTTTAGCCTTCATTTTCCCCTAGAAATACCCGTGCCAGAGTATGTAAATCATAGTAGCACGCTCAGTTTATTCAAATTTAGCGGAAGCTAGTTGAATTAAATAGTAGACGAGACCAGAGTGTGAGAGTCTTGCTTTGAAACTACGCTGAAGATATTGCTCGGTAGAATTTAAATCAGCGCATATCGGCCTGTGTGCCCAGCTTTGCAGAAGTGCTAATACTCAACCATTTAATCAGAAATCTTGCTGAAATCTCAGCGGTAATTAAAAACGTGGTTAGTTTAGGATCTCAAAGCCTCGTCGATAGTGTTTGATATTTGTTCATCTAGTTTTATTTTCAGTTGTAGCTTACTTTTAGTTGAACCGTCGGGTTGGCGCAGTTTGTGAGCGTCGAGTAGACGCAGTTGTAATTTTAAAGGTACAATAAAAGGGTTTCAACTCCTTGGCACGTTTTTGTGTGACTTCACGCATAGCAGCACTCAGTGTCTGACAAGTTGGGCCAGCGAGATCTTATAAATTAAAACTAAAAAAAAAAATAAAAATCATTAATATAAGCAAAATATGTAAATATGTAGAAGCGTGTAGCAAAATATGTAGCTTGCGTATGCTGAGTTTGTTGGTTATAATTAATAAACTAAAATACAAATAAAAGTAATACAGTGAATGATGAACGTTTTATCCTACAAGACTACGATTAAAATATATATTTTTACAAAATCCTACCAGCTCAGATTTTTGAAACTGCTTGTGTAAAAGTTATGTTCATATTTCAAGAAAATATTACAATAAAAGGGTGTTTACATTCAATATTTAAAGAAATAATAATTTTAACAACCTGTTTTGAGTGGTCTGTGCTACTGCGAAAAATGTTTACCACACTGGGAAAAGTTTGAGTTTTTATGGCAAAATTTCATGTGGCAAGGTATAATAGAAAAGCTAAATTTAGTTCAGTTTCACATTATATGCGTTATTTTTTCCTTTACAAAGTCCTCTAAATGCGATTTCATACAGAAATAATAACATTTGAGCCCTATAGCTTTGCTCTGGCTCGATGTAATGTTGATTAACACAAACTAATTGATTATTGACTCCTAATCGTTACTTCCCAGATAATTCATGGCGTTTTGGACTGTCATGTCACGGTTCTTGGAGTATTTAAAAGCTTTCAGTTTGAAAGTCTTCTTCTGAGCTTGCTGATAGCAAATGAAAGGTACTATTCTTCAAGGTTTCCTCAGTCAAAATGTGGATAGAGAATAGGAGGACAGCTTTTGTGTGATTTGTCTAAATTAAGTGATCTAATGTAATTCATGTTTTGGATATTAGACAGAGAAACCTATGCTGTTATTTTTCGAAACGCACCAAGATTTTTTAATTGAAAACAATTAAACCAAGATCGAATTATGCAAACTAACAAAGTAAGTGTGCATTTTTCATATTTACTGTTTGGTTAACATTCGAAGTTAAAGGAAGGAAATTCAAAGAAATATATAAACCATTGATCTCAAACTCATATTGCAGACTGATTAAATGATCGATCTGAAAATAGCTAACGGGTTCCAAAAAGACATTAATATTTTAAATAAATTTTAAGCTTCCGTTACTAAATCAATTATCAAATCAATTTATCAAAGCACACATAAAGAATAGTAATTATATTCCAAAGGAAAAAAAATCAAATTATTATTTATTTTCTACTTGAAATCTAAAGTTTGGTATCAACGAGAAACTTTTATTGATACAGTTTGTAATTCAAACGTATTGACAGCTAAATACAGGGTGTTTATAAAGTCCCGGACCCATTTTGATGTTTAATAACTCATAAAATAATAAAGATAGATTGAAATTAATAACATAAATGAGTAGATAGACTCAAAAAGTTTCATAACCCTCGTCAATGAACTTCCACGCGTGACCCCTTCGTCGCACGGAGAATATCGAGTCGATATTCAATTTCACGCCAGGTACCGGCAAGCATGTCGGCATACACAGAGGCTATTGCGGTTGTCATTCTGGCTTTTAAGGTCATCCATGTTCGACACTCTCCCCCTGTAAACGTTGTCCTTTACAAATCCCCAAAGGAAAAAGTCCAGCGGCGTTATATCAGGTGATCTGGGTGGCCAAGAAATTGAACCTCCTCGCCCAGTCCATCTTCCTGTAAAATGGTCATTCAAACAACTACGAAAGATGGTACCCCGATGAGGTGGTGCACCAACTTGTTGCAAAAAGGCATGTGGCTGAAGTTCTTCTAGTCGTGAAAATACGAACTTTTCCAACATGTCTAAGTATACGACTGATGAGACCGTCTTTTCTGTAAAAAAGAAAGGCCCAGTGACTCGGTAGTGCATTAGTCCACACCACACATTAACCTTTGCGGGAATCACTTTGTGCCTCACGGTATTCATGGGGATCTCAGATCCCCATATGCGCAAATTATGGCGATTAGTAATGCCAGAAAGATGAAAGGATGCTTCTTCGGAGAACATTATAGAAAAGTACAGATATTTAGAATGGAAAACGAAATTATCTGAAATTCACCACACGCGCAGCCGATATTTACGAAAGTAAAGATATTCAAACCTGAAAAGGAAAATATATAAATTATTCCATCAATAAATGCCATAAGTTTGTTGATATCTTCATTATTTTATGAGTTATTAAACATCAAAATGGGTCCGGGACTTTATAAACACCCTGTATTAAAATTTTCAGATTGACATTTATTAAAAAAATTGTAATATACTTACTTGCTTTTAATTTAAATTAAAAAAGAAATATAAGGTAACTTTTCAAGGAAAACAAAATTTGAAAATAAATCATAAAAACCTATTCTCTAATATTTGTTATATTTTTTCTATGAAGCATACAGAAAAATACATATTTGTATGTAAACAATTATAAAATTATTTGTTTCTTACTATATCTTACAGCTACAACACCTCATAACGTTCCTCATAATGAGTTTCACAAAATTTGGAACGTTGGAAAAAAAATTACTAAAAAGTATCTTCATCACCAATTTGCTGTGTGCTTTGCCATAATCAATTAAGCAACAAAGCATTATCAGTTTGTAGATAAATATTCATGAAATTAATTTGCAGATCAGTCTGGTTCTTTTCATTAACTTATTAATTTTTAAATACGAGAAAAACTATTTTATACTCAAAAACAAAGCGATTATTTTTATTGCAAAATTCATTACTGAGGATATTTATCTTTTGTAAGAACTAACAAAAATTAATCAAATCTGTGTCTTCAAATCTTTGAACAAAATTTATATCGCAGAAATTAATTAATTAGATCCATTTCTAAATTTTCTGGAATGCTATTCATATTCTTTTTTAGTAATGAATATGATGTAAAACTGGATTCAAAACCATTAAACTCTTAAACCTTTTCTCCAAATTCCTCTAATAACAATGCTAATTAATTTACGGAAAATGTATTCATGAGCAGCTTAAAATTGCTTCAGAGGGCCGCAGGTTTGAAAGCACTGATATACGCTATTAGGCTGTAGAGGCATTAGGCTTTCTTTTGAAGCAGGAGACGTGAAAAATGTGCAATGCCCTCGCCGGGGCTCGAACCTAGACCTCTTGAAAACGCGCCGAATGTGCTACATTTACACCACGAAGGCATGCGGAAAGGAGAAACCAGTCGCCAAATTCTGGTGGTGATGAATTATTGTCCACCACCTTTTAGCTGAGGCGACACTGTAGAGTCATTTTTAAATTTTTCGAAGCAAGGGAATTGAAGAAATGAGCAGAGCCCTCGCCGGCACTTGAAACCTGAATCTCTCGAATACGCGCTGAATATGCTACCGTTACACCATGAAAGCATGCGGAAAGGGGAGATAATACACCTTATATAGTCTCTCTCTTTACGGGCGACGTAATCTCCAAAATCTGGTGGTTACGAATTATTTTTCCCCACTTTTTAGTTCGGACGGCATTGTAGAACCATTTTGGAATTTTTTGAAACAAGGAGATCGAAGAAATTCGAAGTGCTCCCCGCCAGAACCAGAACCCTGGACGTCTCGAATGCTTTCCGAGTGTGCTACTGTTAGACCACCAAGGCAGGCTGGAAGGAGGGAGAAAATGTCTTATATAGTCCCCCTATTAAAGTGCGACTGAGAGTTAGGGAACATAATGGCCAAATTCTGGTGGCGACGAATTATTGTCCACTAGCTTTTTAGTTCGGTCGTCACTAAGAATCATTAGGATTTTTAGAAAATACCTTACAAGCTTTCCGAACAGGTCCAGTGGAAAATTTAATCCAAGCTAACGTCAGGATTTCTAACAAGGCTCTTGCATTTGCTAAACTGAGTGTATGGGACTTAGCACGGAACATGTTGGGAGATTTAAGAGGCATGGGAGAACAAAGA
>KK120612.1:510669-526308 GCA_000611955.2 Stegodyphus mimosarum | reverse complement strand
CGCCACACATTAAAATCCTACTTGCATAACAATGTCCTAGCATGAAGAAGCTCTTTTCAATAATTCCTTTCTGCAAGTTCCTTATGCCCGAACTTTTCTGAAAATCAATTAGAAATTAACCTACATAAGGATGAGGACATCTTGATGTTGGAGAATGGTTATTTCTTTAATAAACGGTCTGTTATATCTTTTTATACAATGGACGACTTGTCTAATGGCACTGAAAGTTTTACGAAAATACCCCTTCATGAAGACTTCCCAATTCATTCGCCTGTGTAATTGAAACAAGAAAATACGCAACTGATCAAACAACTCACAGTATTTCTTTAAAATTATTACAAATGGCTATTCGATTTGATTTTCTAGATAGTCACAAAAACGTAATTTCATCACAAGTTTAATAAGATCTTTCCTCTTTTTCGCATTTCTATTTCAAGTGCCTTATGTTCAACGCTTTACTTTTGATTTCATCTATCTTAAGCTCGCCCGAACTGCTACCATTCTACTCTCCCTAGTAGGTCAATTTAGTGGCAAGGAGTGAGAAAGATGTCGCTGATCAATCAAGTCTTGGACAGGCCTGCATCAGGATTTGACAGCTCAGCCTGTCAGATGTCGATTGGGCGGAGAAGTGTTCCCTATCAGGTTATGTCTGCCCCAAGCATTCAATATCCAGTTCTCAGAGCCCTTGCGATGGCACTGACGTGTATAGATTTTGTCTCCATTGATCTTAGCAGATTGTGAGATAATCTTCCTGCGCTTACGTCAGCGTATCTAAGACATCTGCATTTATTCATAAAGGACTATATACCATTTTGCTAGGTCTGCATTTTATGTTTTCTGGTATGATAATGGAAGTTCCTGTACTCTTTGTTTCTTTTTCGTTATGTTAGATTCACCCTTTGGAAATGGTAAATAAGTTCATTGTGTCATCTTTTATTTGCTTGCTCTGCTTACACTAAAAGCACTACAAGCGAAAAAGTCGATCATTTACAGAGGCTGTTCGCACATTTTCTAGACGATTTTGGTAAGCGGTAATAAATAATCGTTTGCCGCAAAAGAAGTAATTGCAATTGTACTATGTTTTTAAAAGTCAACATTATCGTTTGTGGCTTGAAAGTTTTGTTTTTATTCAAAATGGCGAATTTAACAAAGCAGTGGTTCGAAGGCAACATTTACGCTCTTTCCCAAGAGAAATATGCATATTTCATTATCCAAAAACGATGTGAGAGTCGTGGTTTTGTCATATCTAAAGCGTCGATAGGTAATATCATCCACAAGAAAGGAAACAAACGTCAAATTGGAGCCTCATGTGAGACAAAAATTCCAAACAAGTATCCAAGGAAAAAACGGACATCTTCGACTATTGCAAAGGTACGTTGTTTAATGTTAAAAGAAAATCCCTCTAGTCGAAGGACAGTTGCAAAATCATTAAAATGCTCGGTTTCCACTGTAAACAAAATGATAAACATTGATTTAAATCTTAAGAAAGCGAAAAAACGCAATGTGCATCGTCTTCTTCCAAAGCATATCGCTCGACGCAGGACACGCTGCAGAATTCTATACGAGAAACACTTATCCAAAGAAAAATGGAAAACAATTGTCACAATAGATGAAGCATGGGTGTATTTAAATGATTGTAACAAAAAAAGAGCCATTCATTATCATAAAAGGGGAGGAAAAAATTTAAGCACATGGTTCAAAGAATCGAAAGAAATTTTTTCTAAGGGATTCATGATTGTTGCTGGTTTTTCTAATAATGGCAAGTTAAAAATAAAGAGAGTGCAAAACAATGTCAAGACTAACTCCAAATACTATCCGGAACATATTTTATCGCCAACTTTTCTGAATGAAACACCATCGCTTTACCCACAGTGCCATCAATCTGTGAGACTCCATCAGGACAAAGCTAGCAGTCACGCATGAAAATCCACTGTAAATTTCCTAAAAGAAAGGGAACAAAAAAACTGGTAGCAAGGCCATACCCTTCACTGATATCCCTACTAAATCTCCCGATGTGTCACCTATGGATTTTTGTGCTTTCGGACTTTTAAAAACTGCATTATCCAAACGTTATCCCAAAACCCTAACAGGACTCTGGAAAGCTGTTCGGGAGGAATGGGATAGAATACGTCTTCTGGCACTTCAAAAGGCATTATTATCCTGGAAATTGCGGCGTTGAAAGATAGTTCAGAATAAGGGATGTCAAATAGAACATTTAAAACACAAGAATTTTATGTAATTTAGTTTTGTGAATACAATATACATCGTCTAAAAAATGTGCGATCAGCCTCTGTAGTCATTTATACCAATTATGCGCTATCATAAATAGTGTTGCAGTACAATAGGCGCCACTTAATGTGATTTCATTTTTCCATGACTATTTTGATAACATTAAGCGATGAGAAAAATATGAATAGAGTTTACCTTATCTGTAAGGTATTTTCTCACGCATTTCCGCATGCTTCGAGGTGCAAATGGAAACACGCAATTCGTGAGGACCAAAGTCCAAATCCGAGCAAGAGCACTGCCCATTTCTTCAGTTTTCTGACATCGAAAAAATTCTAAATAACTCTATAGATTTATCATAAACATAACTAAACATATAAATACTTGCTTTCACGTCATTTTAATCGAGGAAAAAAATTATTAATAATTGTTACCTAGAATTATTGCTCAAAAATTCATCCATGAACTGCACATGTACATAATGTTGCTGGAAATAATTTCACTGTTGCTGTTTCCTTGAACTTAACATTCAGAGGGCATCCTTCATTTAAACAATCTCAGTATGTTCTTAAGGACATGAAGCAGGAGACATGAAAAATGTTCAGTGCCCTCGCCGGGACTCGAACCCTGGATCTTTCCAATACGCAGCAAGTATACTACAGTTACACAAAGAAGGAATGCTGGAAGGAGGAAAAAAATACCTTATATTCTCCTCCTTTTAAAGGGTAACTGGGAATTAGGGAACCCAACTGCCATAGCGTGATAGTGACTAGTTATTGTCCACCACCTTTTAACACCACAACATTCGGAAGTCATTGTAGAACCATTAGGATATTTTGAAAAAAGAGACATGAAAAATATGCAGCGCCCTTGCCGGGACTCGAACTATCAAATACGCGCCGAGTGTGCTATCGTTACACTTCGAAGACATGCTAAAAGCAGTGAGAAAATACCTTATAAAGTTAGCATGCAAGATTGCTTTTAATTGTTTCAGAAAGCGACAGGGATATATACTCCTGTCATTCAAGATACGACTTGAGTTTTTTATTTAATATCTATCCAAGTATTAAATTCCACATAATTCACACTAGTTGGAAACTTTTTTATTCTTCAACTTCCTTTATTTCATCTTAGAAAGTCTTCCACGAAGGTAACTTTCCTCTTAGGCAAATAGCCCTCATGTATAAAATTAACAAACCTTGTATTTGGCGTATATTTAGTTAAAATCCCAATTAATTTCGAGAGCAAACAGGTACAAGTCTCTCTTCATCAGGAGCAAAGAAATCAGTAAGATTGGCAGTCTTGGGACCTGAAACTGTTTGCCCTCGAAATCGGTTGAGTTATGAATTAAATCAATGCTGCATACAAGGCTGCTGCTTTTTTAATTTTATGTTTCAATTTAGCATGTTTTTCTTCTGTTTAGCCTCATGAACTTTGCCATATTCGAGTAACCTAATCTTTATTTCAACAGAAGTCTGGCATCTTAAAACTGTTCTTTATTGCTTTTTATGAGACGTCTATCAAAGACTTTAATGCTGTCTTAAATGAAGATGCTTATTGACTCAATCCCATAATTGGCCACTTATCGCTGTCATTTGGAAATTTCTATACTCTATTTTGATCTTATATGGCAATTTTATCTTCTATTTGACGATATTATTTCAGTTTAAAAAATTCGTTCTATAATATTTTGATAACATTAACCGACCAGTTGATGCCAATAAGCGAAATATTTTCTATTATTTCAATTGCAAATGGGCGAGATTTTGGCAATTTGATAACAATACCCAATGATAATATTAACCACACCGCTATTATATTAAGCGACGTCTACTGTATAAATACAATACAGCTTCATAAAATAAAGGCAGATTTGGAGCATTTATGTAACATGTTTACTAAAACGGAATAATAAACAATTTAACATAATAATTATAGAAATGCGTTTAGGTTATCTATGATATTGGGCATCGTTTATTTACCTGTCTATTCTTTCAAAAAAAGCGCTGCTCGACAAACATTTTATCTTTATTATGTTTATAATTTAAAATATCTTATATTCATTTATGACAATATTTTTAGTGAGTTCTCTTTGTTCTTTAATACAGGAATCAGCTAGAAAAATCACATTTAGAATTATATTTATCTGTAGCTTAGTGAATGGGGTTTTCGAAATCTGCAGATATTAGCAGTGTCTTTGCCAGGGTTCGAACTCCAAATCTCCTGAATACGCGTCGAGCGGGCTTCTTGTTAGATCCCAAAAGCATGCGGAATGAAGAGAGAAAATACTTTGTAACTTTGTATATGAATCACTAACTGGTGCATAAAAAAATATTGGTAATATGAAGAATATGCTATTATGGAATACAGTTACTGACCATATATGAGCTTTGTTAAAAATTACAGACTATTATAAACTACCATTATAACATCGATTGATTGTCAACAGTTTAAAATTCTTCAGATGACTACTGAAACCTAAAAATTATTATTATTATTATTTATCGTAATGACGGTTGATGTGATAATTAACAACAAATTGGCTATTGACTTTTATCTCATTGTTAAATATCACACTAAAATTTACTGCAATCTTATATTCCATCGTTTATCACTAAACAAAATTGTGATTTTATAAAATAACTAGTAGGAGGCCCTCCAGATGAGCTCGCTGCTGCCAAAGCAAAATTTAATATACCTGAAAAGAAAATGCATAAAACCATTTCAATATAAATGAAACCAGTTCATTCTTTCCAAACAACAACCAATTCGTAAATAACTTTCTTGCTGCTGAGCCAGAAAACAAATACGTGTGACACTTTAGTGGGGTTAATAAACATACGTATGACGTCATGATTTAATATAATATAACAACTTTTTCTCAATATGAATAAAAGAATCAACGTGACAGTAACATACCGCGTCAGTTATTCTGACCTGAAACATAAAAGATGTCAACAGCAGCAATTTAATTAAAATCCTAGCATTAACGAAAACGTTTTAACATAGAATAACATCGCATGGAAACGTGGGCTTTCTTCAACGTCAGAATATGACCTTGTATAAAAATATATTTAGTGTTTGGCAATACTATTTTCATTTCCTACTTTGTAAAGCTTAAATATTTTTATTAACAAACTCTACGAAAGGGAGCAGTGGCAACACTTTTCGAAATAAAGCATTTTGATCTGTAGCGACTCCCGAGACTGTTGGCACTCGGAAAATCGAATACGAAAAATAGCGTTTTCTGAGTTTTTAATTAATTCCTTGGCTGATTAAAATCGTACAAAGATGACAATGATCGAAATGGCTTTCCACGAAATTTTTGGAATCCGTAAGTAGCTCTCTCAAAACTCAATTCCTAGCCGCTCCGAAGGAGACGATTTTACAAACAAACAGACAAGCAGACGCATACATATTTTAATAGTATAGATTACTATATGTGATAAATGCAAGTCTGGTCTGTCAACCACGGCCCTTTGCCTGAGGTTTCTGGGTAATGGATTACCACAAAATGGCAACATTAGCTGAAACTGCGAACATGTCGGCTGATATTCTTGTTAAAGTAACTACATATAAAACCTATATACCATCTGCCTACATATAAAAACAAAATTGCTGCAATTTTTTATTAGGCAATATCCTTTTCTATATTTCGAAAAGCAAAAATTAAAAGTGCGTTACATCTTTGAGAGACTTGGCGAGGATTTTGGCGACAACAACCATCGCTTAATGACGCAAGGTGAGAGAAAAATCTAAGAAAGCGGAAACCAGTGGTCACATGTCACATAAATCCACGGCAGTAAAAGAGCTCCATTAGCTCCTGACCGGAAATGGTCGCTTGCCATTTCCGGTCATTCTGACCACTGAAATGCCCACTCACATGAGAGAGGGGACGGAAAGGAGATTGTGCCTGGAATCTCTTTGTTCCATCTAAGTTCGTGGCCCATATATCTTGCCTAGCAGTGATGGTTATAGAGCCGATTTAAATTCACGGCATTGCCAATAAATTCTTATAGATGTACTCCATAACTTGCTGTTTAGATATATGTCTAAGATAAGAATTTTATTGGTATGGTAATTTTTATTTGTAGCACAATCGAAGCTACTCTTGAAGGATTAGAGAGAGATAACAGGATATGAAATGCTTAGCATTCAGAAGGCGATTGCGTTTACTTCAAAAATTGTTTCTTCCAGTTTCTAATTTTTAGTCCTATATAAAGAAGAATTTTTAAAATTAGAAATGCCCGAGCTTTATGGATGTTTGTTAGGAGATGTAAACAAAAATAAATATTTAAAATAATAAGTAGGAAATAATTAAAATTAAATAAAGAGATATAATTTAGTAAATTAAGAACAAGTATTTAATTAATAAGTACTGAAAGCTGACATTACCTAGGGCTTCGGCTTGAGTTACGTTTTAAATTAAAAACTGAGATAGCCAACGGTTGCAGCTGAATTTAAGCCCTGTTCCTACACGAAAAGTACACGAATTTAATTGCCGAAAGTTTTTCTAACGTTCTAAGGATTTCTCATCTAGAACGCAGTTTTAATTGTTGTATACCGAAGCACCGTTTATACATTTCTAATTTATACGCCATTTACATTTATGCTTCTTTATTTTATTATTGCCTCCAAGTTATCTTTTTCGTTTTAACAGCAAAGTTTGTCACTTACAGAAAACATAACTTGGCTTATGCGTTGTTTTTTCTCCGATTTGCTCACCAACCTTTCTCAGTTAAAAACAGTAAAGTCATTTTTGCTTCATTGTACATAGTAAAGGAAGTAGTATAATAGCGAAAATTTCAGGTATCGTATTTTAAGGCAAAAATATTCATTTTGAGCATTTTCAAATCTATCTGAACGATGTTTTGCTTGATGTCTGTACGCACGGATAGAATGGAGGATTTTTGTTTTGAAAACGAGTTGTAAAATAGATTTAAATAGATTCAAAAGGGAATTTTCGTGACGTCCGTACGTAGACGTCTGTTGTGACGTCGCTACGTGACGTGTCTATGTATCTTGCATAACTGAGAAACAATTAACCATAGAACGTTGAAATTTTGTAATGAGAATGGTATAACATCTACTTATGCACCTCTCTTTTTTTTATTGCAATCGGCCGTATCAAATGTCTACACATACACACATATATATAAAATAAATCAAAATCTCAAAAATCGGAAACGAAGAAGAAAATGCCGCATTAAATATTTGAAGGCCAAAGCCATTCTAACCCCTTACCTGGTCTAGATTTTCGCAATCATTGGTAGTACACATATACTTCCAATTGCAGAAGTGTTTTAATGACTAAAGTTTCATATTTTTGCAATTTCATATTTAAAAAATTAATTTTCGTTTAATCACGAAATCTAACTTTTAATGCTGTCTTCCGTTTCCTATGCTTAATATTTTGGAAAGTTTTATACTCGTTCTGAACAAATAAAATTATATATGAAGTTTCATTCTTTTAGGACAAAAATTGATCGCGATATTTAATTTCAAAACTTGCAGTTTTGGATGCCATTTTCAACTTGTCTCGAGGGATTTGTTAATTAACTTAGAATAATTCGAGAAAATAAGTTTAAATGAAGGGCAGCAAAAAATATGTATTATTTAATGGGTGATATAAGAAAGTCATGTGATGGCCATATCAGATTTTTTTTCCTTCTGTGGCGGTTGTTAAATATTAATCAAAACATACATAAACAATAACAATAATATCGCAAAGGGAAAAATCAAATTTATATTTATTTTCTGTCTGAAATCTTGACTTGGTATTTGCAAAACACTTTTGTTGGTTACACTTCGTAATTCAAATACTACATCGACAGTTAAATAATAAATTCTGAGACTGACACTTCTTTCAAGTTAATCTAACATATTTAATTAAACATTAATAATTTATTTAAACTAAAAATAAACAACTATGAAAACATCACTTTTGTGTGAAAGTTTACTACGTTTAGCAAGACTCGAGAATAATTAATAGCAAGCTAGACTCTCTCTTAAATATTACATTTTTTGGCGCATAAATAAAAATACATGCTTCTGTATATAAATACAGGGTGTTTAAAAAGTCTCGGACCCATTTTGATGTTTAATAACTCATAAAATAATAAATATAGATTAAACTTAATAACATAAATGGTTAGATAGACTCAAAAAGTTTCATGACCCTTGTCAATGAACTTCCACGCGAACCCCCTTCGTCGCACGGAGAATATCAAGTCGATATTCAATTTCACGCCAGGTACCAGCAAGCATGTCGGCCTCCACAGAGGCTATTGCGGTTGTCATTCTGGCTTTTAGGTCATCCATGTTCGACACTCTCTTCTTGTAAACGTTGTCCTTTACAAATCCCCAAAGGAATAAGTCCAGCGGCGTTATATCAGGTGATCTGGGTGGCCAAGGAATTGGACCTCCTCGCCCAATCCATCTTCCCGTAAACTAGACATTCAAAGAACTACGAACGATCTTGTTGCCAAAAGACATGTGGCTGAAGCTCTTCTAGTTGTGGAAATACGAAGTTTTCCAACATGTCTAAGTTTGCGACTGATGAGACCGTCTTTTCTGTAAAAAAGAAAAACCAAATGACTCGGTCGTGCATTAGTCCACACCACACATTAACCTTTGTGCCTCACGGTATTCATGGGCGTTTTCAGATCCCCATATACGCACAATATAGCGATTAACAATGCCAGAAAGATGAAAGGATGCTTCGTCGGAGAACATGATGCGCTTCAGAAATTCAGCATCATCTTTTATCCTCCTTAGTATATCTGTTGCAAAGGCCATCCTCCTAGGCTTATAATAATAGGTAATATTTGCCAAAAACAAAAAAGAGAAAAATGCAATTAATAAGTAGACCATATTTAAAAAAATACAGATATTTAGACTGGAAAATGAAATTATCTGAAATTAACCACACGCGCAGACGATGTTTACAAAAGTAAAGATATTCAAACCTGAAAAGGAAAATATGTAAGTTATTCCATCAATAAATGTCATAAGTTTTTTTATATCTTCATTATTTTATGAGTTGTTAAACATCAAAATGGGTCCGGGACTTCATAAACATTCTGTAATTATGTAATACTTCTTTGTTTCTTACAGCTTGACATTTGACGAAGTTTCGATACTGGTGAAATTTATAACCTTGGAAAGAAATTATTCAAAATTCTTCTTCATCTCTGATTGCAGATGCTCATCGGTCAACGGGCCCTTATTTTTAACTGCGAAAAAAAACTGTTCACATGCAAATGTATTCCTAAACAAGCGGTTATTAGCGCAAAAATTCTTAACTGACTATATTTGTTTCTTGACAAATAAACCTTAATCAAATCCATTTCTTCATATCTTTGAAGAAGATTTTTATCATACTGTAAATTAATTATCTCCATTTATTCATTTTTCTGGTGCGTTCTTCATATTAGTTTTAATAGTAATGAAAATAATATAAACAAGGACTTAAGCAACTAAAATATTAAAATTCTGCATCAAATATGTAACTGAAAAGTCTTAGCAATCCGCATAAAACTGCTTCGGGGGCTACATGCGGCGTACTAGCGTGAGTTTGAGACCACTTGTCTTTAACAACAATCAACGAAATCCGAATCACACTATGTAAGGTATTTCTCCCGCCTTCTTAGCATGCCCTCTGGTGTAGTGGTCAACACACTCGGCGCGTATTCGAGAAGTCCCTGGTTCGGGTCCCAGTGAGGTCATTGCTCATTTTTCACGATTCCTGTTTCAAAAAATAAATACTTAATGTCTCTACAGTGACGTCCGAACTAAAAAAACGATGGTGGATAATCATTCTAATCTGCATTCGCCTTTTAAAAGAAGTATATAAGGTATTTCTCCCGCTTTTTTAGCATGCCTTCGTGGTGTAGTGGTCAGCACACTCGGCGCGTATTTAAGAGGTCCATGTCTCCAGTCCTGGGGAGGGCATTGCTCCTCTTTTATGACTCTTGCCTCAAAAAAAATACCTAATGTCTCTACAACTAAAGATGAATTCTGCTTATAATTACATTAATCCACATATATTCAAGTCGATATCATAATTAACTTATTCGTTACATTTATAGTCAAGAAAACTAAGAAGAGTAGCATAAAATTTTACCTTTAATATAATTTTTTCCCTTGAATAAATAACTAAAATCCATAATCTTCTTAATTAACAGAAAGAAATTTAATAAGTAAATAATAAACACGCTAATAAGAATTAATTAATAATAAATTAATTGGATTACAGTTCTTTTACGCTTTTAAGAGGATTAAATACTTTAATCAGCATTTAGATCAATTCAATTAATAATTAAATTAATGTAAATAACTTTTTAATACTAAAGTCTTTGTGACGCTCAGTTTCTTCCTCATAAAAAAAGCAAGAATTGTTAAAAAATTAATTAATTTTTTAATAATAAAATACCGCTGACAATTTAAAAAATATTTCGTATTTATGGGTCTTATAAAAACTACTTCATTTCGCAAAATTTAAATATAAAAATTAATAAATAAATGCATAACATACGAAGCATTAAGAAAAATTTGTTAAATGGAAATAAATGTTATACTCCAGTATTTCAATGAAAAGAAAATTTCAGAAATTTAATTAAATTTAAAATCAGGATAAAGAATAATCTTAGACTGACGTAGAGTCTGAATAACACTATCAAATTTCGATCAGACATTCAGAAGTCAGTTCACGGTGATTATTTTTTCAGCTTAGTTATAAATTTTCGTATAATTCGGTTTAGTTTTAGTCTAAAGCATATTAAATTACAGGATTTATTATTATTAGTAGTAGTAGCAGTAATAGTAGCAGTAGAACCAGTATTACTGTAAGGTATTTCTCCCGCCTTCTTGGCATGCCTTCAGGGTGCAGTAGTCAGCACACTCGGCGCGTATTCGAGAGGTATTTGGTTCGCGTCCCAGCGAAGGCATTGCTCATTTTTCATAGCTCCTGCTTCCAAAAACCTAATGTCTCTACAGTACAAGCAGTAGCAGTAGAACCAGTAAGTACTAGTAATAGTTGTAGTAGTAGTTTGAGTTTGTTCAATGAGAAAGTGCTTTAAAATGTCTAGAGGATAAACGGATGGATGTTAACGAACAGGCTTGTCAAAGGGAACAATGTCTCAGAACCATTGCAATGTTAAATTTGTATAAAATGCGGGTATATCGGTTTCCATGAGCTCTTTCTAAGAATCTCAGCACGAAAATAAATAAAAAAAAAATCTGCATTTAAAAAATGGAAAAAACATGTAATGACATTCGCCAAAAATGCTTAACAGTTTTTAGTTAAATATATCATGAATGAAATGCACTTTTATTTCAATCAATCAGATTGAAAGATAAAAAAAAATAACATTAAGAATTGCATCTAGGGCTTTTAAAATAGTGTTACGAATTTTGCATTTAGATAGGTAATTTTAGTAGACTTATAAGTAAAATTATTGCATCTTCTGTGTAATATAGCACGAGACAAATTATAAGAGAAAACTATGCAGGAAAAGTAAGAATACAGCAGCACATGCATTTAATATCCCCACTCTTACTACTTTACAAAAGTATCGATATGCAGGAAGTCCTAGAAATATCTCGCGGCCATTTGAAAACTATTTAAGGCCGAAGAGAAAGCATCTGCTCTCAGTTGTTTAGTTACCTCCATGTTACTATTGTCACGAGTTCAGTGTGAGATCGGATAAGCTTTAGATGTCCTTTGCATAGCGTTTTTTTCTTTAATGTTCTTAGTAATTTGTAGTAAAAACTACTGATTATATTGTGTGACACGGTGAACACCTGTACGAATATTTCTGTGGAAAATTCCAGAGTTCTGAAATATTTCTTTTACTAAAAATAAATGTTTATTAACTTATTATCAGACTTGTGCATTCAATCTATTAGAAACCCGTACACTTGCAACAATAACTTATTTTGTTAATCAGTCAACGACCTTACATTTTGCGGAATGGCAACAGTTTCCAATGAAAAATTCAATAAACCATTTAAGTCAAAAATGTGATGTGAACAATATATAACTTCCTTGTACGACCAATTAAATTAATTATTCACATTTTTTACTGCTTTCATTTACACTTATTTCCTCGAATTTCATTAGATATTTCTTATTCAATCAATTTCGTTCTCACTTCGAGGGAAGGCAAAAATACATTTTTTTTATGTTTTATGTTTTATGTATTAAATAGTACATAAAGTAATGTAATACATTTTTACGTATTTTTGCCTTGCCGACTTATAACTTTCATTAAAAATTGTAAAATACAGAAAAACAACAAACACATGTTAGAATAAAGCTATATATAAATCTAATATATATCCTAAGTCACGCTTTCCAGACATGGAAAACGCAATTTGAATTTCGGCAATCGGCCCAGTAGAACGGGAGATATAGAACTGTCACACCCTTTTTTTGTGCAAAGTGTACCTATATGGTATAACTGGAAGTACATCTGCCTGGCAGCTGGAGGATTCAAGTCCGAATCCCGCAGCAAGCATCGTTCATTGTCTCACACTGTCTACTCCAAAAAATTCTAAACTTTCTATAAATGTCGCCGGAGTAAAATATTGAAAACAATAATTTATCAACACCACAATTTTGGGACTAGATCCTCTCCTCCCCAGCTGCTCGTTGAGTGGAGGAATATATGCAAAGATTCTTCTCCCTTCCCGTGTACTTTCAATGGTGTGTTTGGAATGACGTCCCGCTGGTAGTCTGAAGGTACGGAATTCGAATACAAACGAAAACAGGGCTGATTTTCCCTCTTTCCTGTTCGGAGATAAAGATAATAGCTACATACAAGAATAATCTCTCAACCGTCACAAAAGCAGTATTGCAATAGTTCAGTATTCACTTCTGTGCATTTCAAGAGACGGCTCAATTTTGATAAAACATTTTGACCAGCGATACGTTTAAAGGGAAATATTGTTGAAATTCTTGATCCATACATTCATATTTTACATAGCACTTAAATAAATTTCGCTTTTGAGGTATGAACAGCTCTGAGATCCAGTACAGGTGATAGGTGAATGCAGGGCCGGACACCCGGACAGCTTTGTATGACAAATCGGGTGTCGTCCGGTACCCGCACCATTCTAGAGCACGAGGGCTGCATCGGCAATTTAGTAATGCTGAATACGAGGTTTTGGGCGTGACCAAACAAGGGCGTTTGCATATATGCTTCAGCATACAATTAATAATAATTTACATGCATAGGTATAGGCAAACAAATAATAAACACTTTTGCATTAATACAGGTGTATACCGATTATGATACTTGTGCATTAGTGCAGAAGGTAACAAATAATGATAACACGTAATCGTGTACCATCCTATGTGGCTATACGTAAAGTACTAGGAATGATATACTTAAACAATTATACATTAATAGCAATGATATTCTGACAATGGCACTTGCACAATAACGGCAATACATACATTAATAGAATACATTAATAGAAATGGCGCTTGCACAATAATGGCAATACACACATTAATAGAAGCGATACGCTCAAACACTAATACATTAACTCTTTGATGACCAAACCGCCCCACACGGCCCTTCATTGAGATGACCATAACCGCCCCAAAATGGCCGAGATTGCGATCTTGTTTTCCCTAAGATATGCAGTAGCAGGTACAGTTTCTCCAAATGCATTGTATCAGTTTACTGCAGACAACTCCTAAGAGCTTTAATTGTGGTTTCTTATCTTTAGGTTGTACGTGACATTTCTTCGTTGATTCTCTGATTTCAGTTTAAGACTTTCAGAATGGGTTTATAAAGAATGGGGTCAAAGGCTAATGGAATCTTCGTTAGACCGTAGAAAGGATGTCATTCGAAATTTTCACACCTATTTCTGCGTTGATGGCAGAAAATTGCTGTGAAACTGGAAAAGTATTTCGGGCGGTTCGGTATTTTAAGGATACAAGTTAGCGAAGGGTTTGGATTTCAAAGAGTTAATAGAAATGATGCACAGAAAGTGGTAATACGATAGACTATGATTAATCCTAACACATAATCCTGTGATATCCTACATAGCTTTTCTTACATGAAAAGAGATGGCACACTTAAAGGTAGGTGCGTTGGATACATAAGTGCGTTGATCTAAGTAGTTAATAACTTAATATTAGGCAACAATTATTGATGATGCATTGGTAATTAATGAAATAGTTAATGGTAATTAATGACGTGAGTAATTATGAGTGACATTTAATGAAGGCGCATTGTCTTGTGTTGTCCTACATGACTTCCCCAGAGAGTTGGCTCAGGAGAATTCCCGGGAAGTACTAGCTAGGATCTGTACTTCGGCAGTCTCAACCACGGGGTATATAAGTTGATTTCATAGGACTAGAACCAGAGTTTATTCTTAGGTTGGTTCAGGCTTGGCAGGGACCGTATTGGTACTGTAGTGTCTGTTCCTGTATCTGTGGCGGAGTTATATTGTCAGATTTCGTTGGTCGTCCGAGGAGAAACGCCCCTATTTGTGGAGTCAGGTGATGCCGCATGACGTTGCATCCCGACTTAGTGGGGCTCGTCGGCTTCACCGGTTGGATCGCGGCCCCGAGAATTGCCCCGAGAATTGGAGGGCCAGGAGGATATTCTATGTAAGGCGATCCCAGAGAACGCCAAGTAATAAAGTTCTAGTTTTCCGGTGTAACTGTCCTACGTGACTATACATACATAAATAGAGTTGATACACTTGATATGAGTAACTTGCAGAAGACTAATAAAGGTCCATAGGTCCATTGGATTTATAAGCAGATTGACATACGTACATTGGATATATAGATAATTGGTTATGTGGAAAGGATAGAGTTATGGTTAAGACGATTCACACAAATCTTGGCCTAATGCCTACTATTTGTCTATAATACATTTGAGTTTTTTAATTACTGCTGGTTGGCGAATGAAGAATCTTTTATAAGCTGGATCTGTGTTGTTAAGCGGCATGTGCCACTCTCGTGTTAGTGGGCAGAAGGTGACGTAATGGTTCCGGCTATCTGGCTGGCTACACACACAGATGTTGGTGTTTGCTATTCCTCATAATAGAAAAGAGTCTGGGAATGGACCGTGACGCGTTATAAATGAGATCCAGTACATAAGTAAAATGTTATTTTCAAATGAACACTAGTAAGCAATTATCGTTTTCCTCCAGTTCTCCCACGGTGTAAGCGAATAGCTCGGCCAGCTGACGTCTGAAAGTCCCGTGATTCGAATCCTGGCAAAGATGAGATTGGTTTCTCAAAATTCCTGGCTATAGAAAATATAAAAAAATGTCTCTGCAGTGTCCCGAAAACTAAAATATAGCGTTCTCACCGTTTGAATCAGATCGATTAAATTTCCTGTCTCTCCTCAATCATCGTTTAAGTGGGGGAGAATATAAAGAATA
>KK120612.1:480647-510612 GCA_000611955.2 Stegodyphus mimosarum | reverse complement strand
TTCTCGTGGTGATTCCCCCTTTTGCGACCGCTGAAAGAGAAACAGGCATCCCCCAGACCCTCGCGCTCTGAAAGTATACGTACGCACGGGACCGGGCGACTTTCCCAAAGCCTAATTTCATTTTAAATTACATTTAAAATTATTACTGCAATTAAATAATTCAAATTTAGCGTTTATTGTTTTTAATTATATCTGAATATAGTGTAAAATTGTCGTGATATTAAAAAAATGCGAATTTTAAAGAAAATGGCTTCATTTTAACAAAAATGTGACTATATAGGTAAAAAATTTTTTAACATTTTCCTTTATCTATATGGATATATATTGACTGTATATATACATAAAATGAAAATTTAAGAAATTGAACAAATTATTAGTAAAAAGACTATGTTGTGTACGAATAAATTTTATAACTATAATGACATGAATGCACTATTCGCGTTTATAAAATCCTGTTTAGTTATCTGCTTCTGCTTGTTCAGCAGACTTTTAACGAATATAAAAATCGACATATGAGTTTTTTTTTTCCGTGTATATACAAGACAAAAAATTTATAAACTTGGATATTCAAAATACATATAAAATATTAGAAAATTGGGTATAACAAAGTATAAGATAATTGTAAAAAAAATTGTGAATAATATTTTTTGAATCTTATGAAATATTTCAAATCATTGTTAGGGTTTGCAAGTTCTGCATTTGTAACAATATGCGTTTTTTTGTTTATTTGCTTTTCCCCTCTTTTAAGGAACTTCTTTGCAGGCTACACACTATCTTCTTGAATTCTTCGTCAAAATACAAACAAAACCCAGCGAGTAATAAAACACGGCCTTTTGCGCTGTTGTTTACATGCTCAAATTCCCCTGGTCCGACGGGGGGGGATCGGAACCGAAGGGTATATTGAAGGTCAAAGCTCTGAGAAACATTATCGAAGATATAGCAGACTACAACCGCTATCTAATACACTAGTTTAAAAGCTTGAATAAAGCGTTCCAATTTGAAAACACGTCGATGTGATCTCGGGTCGGAAAACGCGGAAAGGCTGGTCTATAACATAGGCCGTGATTTTGCAAATCTTGTGGTCACGCGTATGTAATGACAGTCCTGAACGAATTAGTCTTATATGTTTGACGACTCTTGAAAAAGACATATTTAAAAAAAAAGACATTAAGTTTTCAAAGGCTAAAAGGGTTTTTAAATTTATTGGCATCTAGTAACACTAAAACTTGTTTAGTATAAAATACAACATCTGCAAATGACAAAATTACTAATTTTAATGCACGTAACTCTTGTTCCACAATGCCAGATCATAATATTATTAAAAAGACTGAACATTGGTAATTGGAGTAGGATTCAAGTCTCAAATAACGGGCTCCTTGCATGAGTGTTTTTGTGGATTTCCTACATGCAATGTGAATGCAAGTTTCCCTTAGAAATTCCTCCATGAAGGCATTCCTACCAAAGGCAGATAATCGTAGTGTGCTTTGCCATTAACGAATAATCCTCTATTATAATGTTCCAAGCAATTAAATAACGAAATAATAACATGTTAAGTCTCCAAATGAATCTAAATGAGTAATGATCTAATGAGTGACTGAGTTAAAAAAATTTCCCTTTATTAAAAAAAAATAAGAATGAGACGTTAGATCATTATTGTAATCTATTGTTACTGATTTTGTATTTATTTAGCCATTTTTAGTAGAATCGTAATTAAAATTGTTTTATTTCCCCGTGCAATGCAGCGTGCGACGACATTTAAGAGAGCTACGCCGAAAATGTAAAAATACAGGAGCACATGGATTTAATAAATAGATATCTCATAATTGTACTCTTTTGTTATCTAGAAAAATCGAGAAAATAAAAATTACGGGAATGTTCTCGGGCTTGATTAAAAAGCTTATCAAAGCCGGATTAAAACATCTCAGTCCAGTTGTTCACGAGTTGTTTACTTGGTGCTGTTATTGATCGTAGCAAATTCGCGGTGAAATCAGATTAGCTTTTTCTGTTTTTTGAATTGAGTTCCATTTATATTTTAGTAGTTTAAAATATAACTACTGTGAGATATTATTATATCGTACGAATATCTGCGAGGAAATTTCAGCACTTTTCTTTACTTCTTGGGATAAGAATAAATTTTATTAACTTTTTATCGACTTGTGTATTCAATCCATTACGAACCCGTAGGCAAGCAACACTATTACACAAAATACAAATTCTTAGCGTCTGACAATGTTACAAAACCTATTTTAGATTCCGAACTTTTCTGAGCATAGTTTCGAACCAAAATTAAAAACAATTCAGCTAGCTCGCGAAATACATTTTGCTAACTTTACCCTTCCGTTTGGAGAATTTGGTTCTATCTGTGCCAATGCAAAATTTTACTTTTTACCATTTTTATTTATTTTTAAGAATATCACGAATAAAATCTCCTAGCAACTGTACGTGGTCGAGGACAGCCTCTCCAATAAATAAAAATACAAATACGAGCATCTCCTGTAACTGTGTCTCTGACGTAAAACCGAAAAGATTAAAAATTCCATCCACGCCACCTATCCATATCGGGATTTACGATTAGATGGCTGTGGTCCCTACCCTAGCCGTTATCATTCAATCAGATAACACCAGGGGGCGCTTCCTTCGTGCACCCTCCCCAAATATCTATATATCTATGGTCACCTCCGCATGATTCAAAAGTACGTGACTTCCTTCTTGGTTTCGGCTTTCCATAAATATTTTCACAGATACATTTACGATTTAAAACCATTGAGGAGATATATATGTATTCGGATTTAGTCGTCTTTTTTTTTCATATGTATATTTGGGTTATATACGTTTATATTTTTATTCCTCGCACGGTGCCATTTTTTAAGATTTTCTGGAAGTTGTTCTTATGCAGATGGTTGAATGCATGGTCGAAAACTTTGGCTGAGAAGAATAGCCACGTCTATGTACTTTATTTTATATAACGTGCTGCATCGGCCAACACAAAAGAAATAGAAAAAGGAGCAATTGTGCCTTAGACGGGTGCTTCCCCATTCCCAAGCTGAAGATTTGTGGGTGATACATTTTTTTCCAGAGATATGGAAATTTAAATTGTTGCCTAGATTGCTTTTTCAGTTGCTTGAAAAATATTTCATATTTCCACAAGATGTTATTTGTATAGCATATATATAGTTCATATTAACATATTCTTATTAGAATGGAATAAATTAATTAACGATGTAAATGTGTTATTTTTTATACCAACTGAAATTAAGAAAGCAAGGGTACAAATTCTCTTTTGACATTAGGATTTCTCAAAGGGTAGGTATTGACCCCCTGAGGGGCCGATAAAAATGTAGAGAGGATCTATAGTGATCGAAGGGTCGATAGCTGAATATGCTCATAATCAAGATTTTAGTGATTACAAAGTATCTATATATATAAATTTTGTAATTAAATATTTATTGATGTAAAACTACACCACGTAGTCAAAACTAAATCATAAACTAAATATTTATCAATGGCTAGTAATAGTTGTTATAAGCATTGGCCACTCCTTAGGCCGGAAGCTGTGGTCACTTTATTATGGAGACACCTAATAGGTGGGACAACGTTGCTTCCTGTGAAGGGACAAAGAACTGGAGCGTCAACCCGACTGTTCACTACTGTATGTTTATTAGGGTACAATGGTGACATACAGGTATGATACGTACTGACCTAGCGAGTACACTACCAAGGTAGGGACTCCTAAAATTAGTGCCCATAACAGACTCAGCGATGCGGAAGACATCTTGTGGTAATTCCTCCAGAACCTAACGCAGTCCTAAACGTGATCGTGCGAGATTTATTTACTTATAGTAATAATAATATTATAAAATCGTAAAATTGACAGCTTATAAATGTTGGAAATAAGATAATCAAATCTCATGATAGATGGTCCATTAGACCAACAAATGCGTTTATCAATCGAGCCTTTCGTGATGTGTCCAAAACCATTAGGAGTGTTCCAAAGTTCCATAGGACTAGTTACACTAGGCTAGTTAACTAGTCCTACAAACTGCCCGCCCATTGAACACCTTCGTGTCTCAGGGGGATGCTCGGGCCAACCATATTCGTTAACAGCTTTTGCGACGCTTACTTTGACGAGCCACCTATAAGTAACTACGTATGCTCAGAACGTGGAACTACAAACACAGTCCTATGAAGGGATAGACAATTTACATCAGTTTCTTCTTCGGGACTCGAACTCGGGTCTTTCGGTACGGCATTCGGTGTCACCAACCACATTCCCGTTTGACCGTGTTACCCAAGTATGTACTAGAATACATAAAGTGTAATAAAAGGCTTACATATTCATTGACATGCAAGAGTGAAACTGTGTTGATTTGCTATACGGCGGTTCCCGCAGATTTCTTATTGTGCCGCCTAGATTATAACGGTTAGAGAAGCCGACTACGATACCGAACAGCCCGGGTTCGAATACCGGAGAAGGCACGGTTGTAACTGTCTATCCCTTCATGGGAAGTAACGGTGGCCGCCAATTAGATGCCTCCACAATAAAATTATCAGGACTTGTGTTTCTTCTAATTGATTTCGAAAACACAACTGAAGTACTGTGTAGGAACAGGGAGCTTATCAAAAGCTATGTTCGTGCGTGTGTAGAAGATACAACAAAGATAAGAAGGGTTAAAATTCCCCTTTATCTGCTTATCGATTTGACAGACGATCCCGCTCTTCGGGATACAAAGACCACCCACTTGTGGCCTGAATGTAAAAGAATATATGTCTACTAACTAACTTAAATTTGAATAAAAGCTAACTTTTAATATTTCAGGCAGATGAACTAAGACTGGCCTTTTAAATAACTACGTCTGTAGTACGTCTGTACTACGTCTGTAGACTGCGGAAAACTGCAATACGTCTTTAACTTTCAAGACTATTAAACCTCTGGCCTTAAAGTTGAACAGTAACTGATGGCAAGCTCGCGTGAAGACTCGTAGCAAGAGGGCTCTCTCTCTTTCCTTCTACTCTTAGCAAAAAGCCACAACTTAAATACTTAAGAGTTAGCAAGTATAATTTGCATAAACATATTCACGCGTTAATTCTGGCCGGAAGTGGAAAAAAGAGATGATAGTAAAAATTTAAAATAAAATAAACATTAGTGTACTTAAAATCCTTATAAAATGACCACCATATCTGGCCTTAGGAGTGGCCAATATCGAAAAAAGACTAAATAGTGCCGGTCGTTCGAAAAAAAAAAGTTTTTCTTATTGTGTAATAACGAAACCGTGTTATAGGAAAGTGTGTTATAAGATTGATACCTATACTGCAGGCTACTTTCACAGGCAAGCCAGCAGAAACCTCAACGAAGATTAGCATTACACTTTTAAACATAGTCGCTTGTCATTCAATTTGCATAACCTTCTGGTCTAAGCAAGTATTGTCAACAACCAAGAAAAATGGAACAGAATTCCACCTAAAGCTAACTGTTGGTAAACTGAAGAACTGTCATAATCTTTCCAAAATTTATTCGGTATATACACTCGTGAACATAAATTAAGGTTAATTCGGAGTCACGCGGAAATCGAACTCTAAAATAAATATATCACCTGTAAAATCACTACACACATCTTTAAGAATCATATGCAAATTTCAGGAAGTAACAGATGACACCGATGGTACGTCACAACGACGAGAGTGTAAGAGAGTGATATATAAGGAATAAAGGCAAAGAAGTAAAATTGTTCGCAGGCGCTTTATAAGCATTTCAGTGCAATAACCGAATAGTTATGATACAAAGGAGGCAATTGGATTATTTTTAGGTGGTAAAATTATCGGCCGTCTGAAATGTAGGCGTACCCAACTGGAAGTATCAGACGAACTTGGAATTGCCCAGAGTGTCATCTCCAGGCTTTGGCAACGATTCCAAGATGATGGTAATGTGAGTAGACGTTACAGCACAGGTCACTCCAGAGTTACAACGCTGAATGAGGACCGGTATTTGGCAGTTACTGCCAAAAGAAACAGGCGGAGCACAGCCTCAGACCTGTCTCGTCAGCTCTCGTCAGCCACTGGTACGACAATTTTAAGGCAGACCGTGTACACACGCTTAGGGCAGATTGATCTATATGCTCGTAGACCTGTCAGATGCGTTCCACTTACTAACACTCACTGTCGCCTGCGGTTAGACTGGAGTAGAGAGCATGCATTGTGGACACCGCAACACTGGGCTTGTGTGATGTTTTCCGACGAGTCCAGGTTTAGCTAGCAGTCTGATTCTCACCGGACTTTCATATGGAGAGCTCCAGGTTACCACCAAGAAAACATCATTGAACGACACCGTTACGGTGGTGCAGGAGTGCTCGTTTGGGGTGGAATTATTCTGGGTTCCAGAACTGACCTGCATGTTCATATTGGAACCATGACAAGCCAAATCTATCGAGACGTTATTCTGGAACAACATGTACGTTTGTTCCAGGGGGCCATGGGCGCACAATTTGTGTTTATGGATGACAACGCCCGTCCTCACCGTGCAAACATCGTAAGCGAATGCCTTCAGTCGGAGGATATCACTCGTATGGACTGGGCAGCATTCTCACCGGACTTGAATCCAGTAGAGCTCGTGTGGGACATGCTTGGCCGGCGAGTTGCAGCCCGTCAACATCCTCTTACATGTCTACCGGAACTTCGGAGAGCATTGCTTTTTGAGTGGTGTAATATCCCTCAAGATGAGATCGATAATTTGATACTCAGCATGCCTAGGCGTAGTGCGGACTGTATTGCATCGTCTGGGAGACATACAATGTGTGTATTAACAATCATACCAACCATGTAATATTGTTTTTTTGTATCTAGGTTGTTTTTGTAATTTGCTCGAGGCAGAAAAATTTGCTAATTTTTGTAATAATATCAAACATATAGCATCTGTTTTTGCTCTTTACCTTTTCTATAATAAATAAGCTTTACAAATAAGTCAAATTTGTTTTGCTTCTAACTCTTCCTTTGCCTGATTTTGCATTATCCTTAATTTATGGATATGAGTGTATATGATAAACAGAGTGAGTTAGATAATATACACAATGGCTGTTAACATCATTTAAAGCTTAATTTATACACATTATGAAATGAACGTAAATATTTTAATACACTTACAAGACCTAAAATAAATAAGATTAATATTATTAAACCACTTTATTGCTGAACTATAGAATACCCTAGTAAAATTATCCGTGTAAAAAGGTTTAAAAATGCGTATAATAGATAATTAGTAAATGAAAATAATAAATTTGCATGAGAATGATAACGAGGGGTTTGAAAATGCTGAAATAGAGAAATAATAAAAACAAATTAGCATATAAGTAATGAATGACAAAAACTTTAATGATAAAATGAAATAAAGTTTCACATTTTACTTTACATCCGAGATAATTTGTAGGTCGTGCTTTCTTTTTGTATTTTGTAGAGCAATATTTCACTATAATCATAACTGACGTTTCAAAATTAAACACAAATTATATCTGTGAATGCAATGAATTTAAATATTTCATGCTGATTTCATTAAGCAAATATTTTACTTTCCGATCTTTATGTCTTTATGAATACTAAATTTCCAGAGCACTTTTTTTAGCGTAAAACATAAACGATTTGTTATTTGTTGTTTCATTTACTCTTATTCGGGAACTAAAGAAAAAAACAAATTTAATAATGCTGCATTAAATTTGCAGTTTAGGAAACACAATTTCTTAAAAGGGACGTCTAAATTTTAATTGCATTTATGCTTTCTGGATCTTAACGTGGGTTTTAGTGCGAAGCAAAAACAAGTCACTTTCAATTAAACCTTAGGGTTAAACTAAAGACGGGTAATTACGATATTATTCATTAAAATCAATACAATCCGGGAATGTTCAGCGAAGAACAGAATCCGAAAAAAATGAACAACCTGAATAAAATATACATCCAACATCCTCTATAGTTATTGCTACATGACGAGATTTTAATAGACACTGAATTATCAAATATTTTTTTTCAAACTCCCTTCGCATTTCGGGTAAAAATGCAAGAAAAAATGCATACATATATATCGCCAAGTTTGTTAATTACGAATTAAGAGGGTTTCCCGTTAATTGCTTTCCAAATGAATAAACACGCTAATTATTTAAAACGACTAATTAATAACATCCCTTTGAGGAGGAGAGCAAGGGACGTGGAGGAGAAAAAAAATTTTTTCTCGGAAAATGCGAAACTGAACAACGAGCAGAATTAAAATTTCCAGCCTTAATTGAAAACCGTTATTTGAATTATATAAATCTCTTAAAAATTAGAGGATGAGAAGGAAAAAAAGACGCCTCGCATTTTTAGATTTTGCAAAGGAAAAGAAAAGGCTTATTCGGAGCATTGAGGAAAAAAGAAATTTCTGAAATAAAGAATATATTTTAGAACAGAAAATCGCTCATTGGAAATTAAAAAGCTTCGTGATTGTTTAGAAAGTTAATAATAAAGCTAGCTGATCGCAGCAAGGAATGAAAAAAAACTTCTGATAGATTTATAATCTGTTTAGGTACCATGAATTATTTAAAAGATCATTTTATTTAGTGATCTATTTATTAATGGGAGAAATAGCTTACAGCAAGATATCAAGCGTAAGAAAAGCAGCAATATATTAATGTGGTTAGTTTCGTTAATAACGTTAATTTGATTTTGCTGAAATGAAAATATGGTTTTCTGATCCAGCGAACACAATAAACTGCTGCATTTCTCAACAAATAAGCACATAGAAAACAAAACGAATTGTAAATTAGTGTAGTGTGCAATAATGATGCATTCAAAGCATTTGATAAAAAACTGAAAGGCGTTTTTAGAAGCAAATAGTAAGAATTCACTTTAAATACTTCACAAGATTTGTTTTTTTATCATAAGTCTGGAAACACTTAAGAATTTTGAAGGGATGTCGAGTAACACTAAATAAGCAATGATAACTCTTCATCAAGATCACATCTGACCTAAGATCTTTATAGAGACCAAACGGATTAAGTCATCTCGATGGTATACGGGGTGTTTCAGCAAATCGGTCACGCACTTTCAATCACATAACATTGCATGGTCTAAAAGCACACGCATAGCAATCACATAGCAATGCATGGTTCAATTACATAGCAATGCATTGTCTTTAAATCACATACCAATGCATGGCTTTCCTGACGTGGTAGTGACAACACAAGACACAAGAAAGGAAGAACATGAACAGGATAAGGAAACATGTTTATTATGCTTAATAAGAACAAAAATAGACACTGATCGTCATCAAAGAATGTGTTCGGAATAACGACCCAAACCCTAATGCAGGCCTCACATATCTTGCACATGGAAGATCTGATGCTCTGGAAAACAAGGACGTGTCCCGGACTTCCCTAGCAGCTCCATGATGCGTACACGACCCCAGACACTAATGCAGGCCTCACATATCTGGCACACGGAAGATCCAATGCTCTGGAAAACAAGGACATGTCCCGGACTTCCCTAGCAGCTCCATGATGCGTACACGAAGTTCCTCAGCACTTCTAATGGTGGCTGTCTTACACCAGTATCATGACGTAGAGGAAGTAGTCAATGAAAGTGATGTCTGCGATATTGCTGACTAATGTACCGGTCCACCCCTGCCGATCCCATATTGAGGATACTTTTCGAATGTAATTTTGAACAGCTTCTTTCTTGGCGATCGTCTGTTTTTGTCCTTATGTCTTGGTTTTCGATGCACTAAACATCATAAACACACATTCTTCTCCTGTTCATGTCCTTCCTTTCTTGCATTTTCTGTCGTCATTGCTCCAGGAAAACGTTTCCGACTATGCGTTGCTATGTGTTTTTCCATCTTCTAGGTGTGCTCTATCTTTCCTGAAACATTGTAACCGACTTCTTGATATGCCCTCTATATCCTTATTGAAGTAAGAAAGTACAGTACTTATGTATTAACGCAACAACCTTAGTAGAAGTCGATAGATTTTCAGAATGTGCCAAACTCTGGCAGCCATGCGCATAACAGTTCTTCTGTCAAGCAGCAATTTTCGTATATGATTTTCTTTTCTTTTTGTTGTTGTTGTTTTTCAAATACTAAAGGTTTTTAAACAAATGGTGATATTTTTTGCATTAAACTTATAAGGTATATCTCCCGCTTTCGTAGCGTGCCTTCGTGGTGTAATGGTCAGCACACTGAGCCGGAATTTCAGAGGTCCGTGGTTCGATTCCCGGCGAAGGAATTGCATATTTTTCATGTTTCCTGCTTGTAATTAACCTAATGTCTCTACACTGGCGCCCGAACTAAAAGGGTTGTGGATGATGACTCTCCACACCCAGGATTTGGCGACTAGGTCCCCTAAAACCCTAGTCGCCCTTTAAAAAGGGGAGTATATAAGGTATATCTCCCGCTTTCGTAGCGTGCCTTCGTGGTGTAATGGTCAGCACACTGAGCCGGAATTTCAGAGGTCCGTGGTTCGATTCCCGGCGAAGGCCTTGCATATTTTTCACGTTTCCTGCTTCAAAAATACCTAATGTCTCTACAAACTTAGTTTAAAAATATTAGTTTGTAAAGTTTGCCAGCAATGTAAAGTTTGCCAGCAATTTTCTAAACGGAACAACGAGGAAAAGAGTTTCTCCGAGACAGCCGCCGCTGCCGACGATTGCGCGAAGCCGAGTCTCTGCAATTCTCCGTGTTTTTTTTTTAAGCAAAAACAAATCACTATGTACTTTAGGAGAAAAATAGCACAACAAATTACAGAAAGATTTGAAGAAAGTGTGTGTTTTATTTTTAAATGTATTATATTGTCCGTATTTAATAGTTCAGATTTCTATTTTAAATTGCTAAAGTATGTTTTCTTTTCATATGCTTGTAATGTTTATCAGCTTATGATAAGTACTGATAGTTTGGGAATGTTTTTGTTTAAACAAAATGCTGCAAAGCCATCACATTGCACCCGATAAGTGACTTTTACCTTTCCGTCTGTAAAAAATCGCCAAATTGCGCCAAGGTGGATGCTTTAATACGTAAGTACCGAAAGTACATATCCTTAGGAAAAGAAATATTTATCCTCACAATGTATTATGAAAAGAAATATTATATCCATACTAAGAAATTAAAAATTTATATATTTATTCATATATGCACATTTAGTACTTCAGACAGTATGCATAATTTGAACATTGAAATTTGACAGAAGAATAACCTTCTTTACGTATATGTAGATGTTACAGAACGTAAATATACATTATATGCAGTTTACAGATTCAATGCATTGTTTACAGTTGCAATATAATGTATTAACCATCTATAATCTTGAAATAATATAGTTCTTAGATGCACAGAATAATCAATATTTCATTTATGGGGAACAGTTTATAGACTTAGTTCATCAATGTTAGGCAGTCCATCGATAGTTCTTCCACTATCAAAAGTCAATAGTTGATCCATAGCGAGTAGTGAATGGATAATAGTCCGCCACTCATCCATAGTTAATTGCTCGTAGTATAGCTCTGTTATTCTCTGGAGTCGTGTGTTTCATGAATTGCCTATGGTTGTCAATGAATGCCTTAAAAAGGCCCTTTTTGCTCTTTGAAGTGGAACTTTTAAGAATAAAGCAAATAATACCGTACTTCTTCGTTGTATATGAAGAGTGAAACCAAAATTATATGAATATTTCAAGGCCATCTGCCCTGTTTCGAAAATCAAAAGGTTTATGATGAAAAGAGTTGTTGCATAGTATTTGTAAGATTTGTAAAGCCATTAGGATTATTTTGAAGCAGGAGACCAAAAATTAGCAATGCCCTCGACGGGATTCGAACCACGGACATCTCAAATACGCGGCGTGTACACCACGGAGGCAGGTGAAATACCTTATATACTTCCCCTTTTAAAGGGAAACTGAGGATTAGGGGACCCAATCGCCAAATCCTGAAAGTGGAGAATCATCATCCACCATCATTTTATTTCGAGAGCCAATGTAGAGACATTAGGTATTTTTTTTTTTTTTGTAAACAGGAGAGGTACATTAGGTATTTTTTCCTTTACCAGCTCTTTTATGTTTTTGTATCTTTACTGTCACTTTTCATTTCTTGCCAGAATACAAATTAAGACTGAAGTATTTAAGCTGAGGTTTACAGATTCTAAGACGGATTAACACCCGTCCTTCTTTATTTCATACGAAATGAAATTTGAACTGTAATTTTAAAATTGACAGGATGAAGGAATACCTATACAAGCTTAATGTGAAATTTTACTGCAAACTTCGCTGCACTTCCTAAGTATTAAATCTTAGTGGACAACTTTTTCATTCATCCTTTTACGCTGCATATCTTCTAATGCAAGAAGTATTTGTCACCTCTCGCTTACACATAGCTCAACTGGCTGTTACGCTTCATAATGTAAATTCTTGAATACTGTGTGGTTTCCGTTTTCGTGTGAGGCTTGGATTGAAAAACAGCTGGTGCTAGTTTCAAAGCTGGGAACATCATCTTCCCCACCGCCTACCTGGATTTTCTCCTAGTGCCATAGATGGCACCAGACACGTGACGACTCTAGCTGCTGCTGAGGTAAAGCGTTTCTTCTTGTCCTCCCACATCCAAGACCTCCACGACGAACGCATTTCATGTATCATTCATTCTAAGGCTCTGTAAGAACTTCGTAAGTTCTTGTCTGGGATATACCGCTTAGAGTCCAGGAATAACAGTGCAATATCGCAAAGTCTAAGACAGAGCGTGTTTCTGTCTGTGTTCGCGCACGTTACGTTTCTCTTAGTTCTAAAAGCTTGAATTGCTCGGCTTTAGCGTTATTTACTGAAGATATTTGAATATTAAAGAGGGCTAGGTTCGTAAGCTAACTTCGTGTTGAATCAATTGCCCGGCCGTTGGCTCCTAATCTTAGTTTTAAATTTGAAATGCCGCCCAGATGATATAGTGGTTAGGGAAGCCGACTGCGATACCAAAGGTCCTCTGTTAGAATCCCGGAAAAAGCATGGTTGTAACTGTCCGTTTTTTCATAGGAGGCAAAGGTGGCCCACTTATTGGGTGCCTCCATAATAAAGTGACCGCCATTTCTGGCCTTCGTAGTGGCCAAGCCGGAGTCGGTTGATAGTCCGCCAATGGTATTAAAAAATAATAATAAATTGTCTCTTACTTACGCTACAAGTGATTGGCTGATTTCTTGACACGTACATTGTTCAAATTCTGATTTTTCAAATTCTGATTTAAGCTCTGGCGTCCACCGAAAACGTCGCGGAAAAAACAATGCATGGTGAAAACGTCGTCCGTGTAACATCGTGGGAGAGAAGGAGAAAACAGCACAGTTCAAAAACATCGTGCTAGAAAACATCGTGATCCAAAATAAAGGGATTCAAAAACTTCGGAGTTTAAAAACATTATCGTTGGAAATATTGTGGTAAAAAATAAAGCACCCTCAGATCATCACATGAGGATAACACCGTAAACATGCGCTTTCAGTCTTTAAAAAAATTCGCATAATGATTTGTAATCGCTAGAAATAATGAATTAACTAACAAATTTCTGCTTAAAAATTGGGAAGGAAATTTAAACATTCAAAAACTGAAAATTAGTAGAGAAATAATGCTAAGTATCTGAGACAGTTAATAGAAGTTTGAACTTAAATAGTTAAATAATAAATGTCAAAAATTAATGTTCTTCTATAAAGTTTTACTGGTATTTTTTTCATTAAAATTGTAGTTTAAAAAAGATTAGAAACAAGAAAATAAGTAACTGCATATAGTTGCCTCTGTTAAAATTGTTTAATTGATTATCAGATTGTAGAGATAGTAGGATTTTTGGTGCTCAGAGACGTGAAAAATTACTAATGTCCTCGCCGTGAGTCGAACCTCAGACCTCTCGAATACGCGCCGAGTGTATTCATTAGCCATTACACCACGAAGGTATGCTAAGAAGGTGGGAGAAATACCTTATAAGATAATAAAATTGTTTAATTGATTATCAGATAATAAAATTCTGTTAACTTCTGTAGGTAGCATTGATTTTCTAATCATTTTCAGTTTTTGTATGCTTAAGATTCCTTCTTAATTTTTCAACGAAAAATTATCTGCTAATGAAAAATATGAAAATATTCCACATCCTTCTTGCGCTCACAATTCATTATTCGAGTATGCATTTACAACTTCTAAAGCCTAAAACAAATATGTCTGCGATATTATCATCATGAGGTGATTTGTAGGTGCTTTGTTTTTTTTACCACATTGTTTTGGACAACGATGTTTTAAAAATGCGAAGTACTTGAACCGTTTTATTTTCGACGGCGAAGTTTTCTTTTACGATGTTTGAAAACTGTGATGTTTTCTCCTTGTTTTCTTTTCTTCCACGATGTTTTGTACGATGACGTTTTCATCTTGCTTTGTTTTCTCCACGATGTTTTCGCCTGAAACTTCAGCTTCCGGTCTATTAGGAGGTTCGACTTTGTTAACACTACCAAAACAACTCACAATTTATAAGTGTTATATGTAGAGGTAAAACTTTGTTGTCAATTGCTATAGAAATCTCCTACAATATAACGAAAATTCATCTACATTAAACATTTTATTTAATTTATTTTCTCAAATAATTTCCAAATAATCGCAGCTTCAGAGAAGTTAAAAGCAGTGTAATTATACTAGATTCGTAAGAATAACAACACAAAGTAATAAAATGTAAAAATTAGCTAAACTAATCAGTAAATAAAAATTGTATAATGAACTGCATTTACAGTGAAACGCCATTGGCGAGACAGTTGTCAGGGTAATATTTTAATCTATTAATAATTAAACTATCTTATGCCGTATTTCTTAATTTTTATATTATTCAATGCAGTTATTATTGTCATTTTTATCAAATAAAATAAACTGCTTAATGTTTGAGGACATTTTAGGGTATTTTAATTATATTTAATTAAAAATATCCATTTATATTAATGGATATTTAATTTTAAAATTTTATTGTATTTATTGAATTCAAAGAGAATGACCTAATTGAGATGGAATTTCATTGCTAAACGTCTAGATTTATTCATAGTTTTAGTTTTATTTTGAATACACAGAGTAAGAGTTAACATTCTGTTCAAATATAAAACCAGAATGTAATCATGAATGCAATTCTAATTTTTAAAAATTGGAGCATATTTTAAATAAATTCAGAGCCTCAATAATTCATTTCCCTTCGGAGAAGAATTTAAATACGTTCACTAAACGTACTTAGGTAAGTAAAATTACGAAAACAAAATTTAAGATTTATTTGATGGTTAGAATTATATAACAACACATCTAAATATTGAAAAATCTCGTTTTGAGAAAAACGATAAAAATCGCTCTATCAACTATGTTTTTATTTTTTTAAAACTTTTCTTGCCATACTCATATTGTAATCAGCTTCAAGTTTAAATTTATTTTGTCTTTTGATGATTCTTGCTTCCAGAGCGATTTTATAAATTACTGTTTCAATTTTACGAATGGTTAAATTTTAGGAATGGAATTTGGGGGTGTTCTGTAGTGCCTTAACAGGCATTTTTGTGTGCACCTATGTTAAACTCTGAAATTTTCAGCCTTTCATTTCGACAAAATTTTTTCTTTAACATATACTGTATCCCTTTTCAATTTTCAACAACAAACATATTTCAGGAGTTTCCGGTCCGTCCGTGGAAATATCCCTTCAAATTCAGATCTCTGAACAATAATTTTATTAGTAATAAATGTAATTTCGAACAGATAAATACAGCGTAATAATTGCGAAATGTATTGATGAGTCTCAATTAAAAACAATTTAAAAGACACCTGTTTCAAACCACCTGTTAAAAAAGGGCTTGTCGCTTTTAATTAACATATTTTATCTTAATTTACTAGCATCTGGTATTACAAACCTAAACATGTTATATACGGTGTCCGCCGAAAACGTCGCGATACAAAACATAGTGAAAGAAAAGAAAGCAAAGAGAAAACATAACATAGCAACTCTAAAACGTCGTGGTGCAAAATATCGTGGTCGAAAATAAAACGGTTCAAAAACTTCGAATTTAATAACATTGTGGTCGAAAATATCATGGTAAAAAATAAAATACCTAGAAATCATCGCATGACGATAGCATGGCGCACACGCGCTTTTGGGTTTTCAAAGATGTAAATGCCATGTTCATAGAAGGAAAGATGGATTCTTTTACTTCCATATTTCATATTTTCGAATGAATTAATAAATTTTTTGCTGAAAAAGTAAGAAAGAAACTTAAGCATTTAAAATGACTCGTAAATTAACGCAACTTATATAACTTAATAGAATATTAAACTTATATAGTTAATTAACAAAGGGCAATAATAAATTAAGCTTTTTTATAAAGTTTTATTGATAATTTTTATGAAAAATAGTCTAAAAATGCACAGAAAAAGGGAGATAAAAAACTGCATAAGGTTACCTCTATAAAAATTGCTTATTTAATTATCAAATTATTTCCTTTCACGTTTGCTAATCTGCTATTGTTTTAGTGAAAATTATATTTTGTTTTGCAGCCGTTTACTCTTGAAAGTGTTGTTAGCGTTTTCATGTATAGCGTGCAATCAATTTTTTCGATGTCGATTTGTTAGTTATGACGAAAGTCAGTTACATTATATGTCAGTGTGGGATTTGAAAAACGATATTATCATCATGTGATGATTTGTAGGTGCTTTATTTTTTACCACGATATTTTTGACGATGATGTTTTTAAACTGTGAAGTTTTTGAACCACTTTATTTTCGACCACGATATTTTGTACCACGATGTTTTAGAGCTGCGATGCTTTCTCTTTGCTCTATTTTCTCCCACAATGTTTTGTACTGCGATGTTTTCGTCCTCGATGTTTTTGCCAGGATGTTTTCGGTTGTAACAGTTATATAAATATATATATATATGTTTGGAAGATTAATTTTGTCTTACTTCCCGTAAGATATGGTAAGATTTCCTCGCTCGCAACAATAGGCAGATCTAATAACATCCTCATTTCTTGTGGAAGCATTTGAAGAGCATGATATTTTTGGTCATTACCCCCAATATTTATAATAAAAACTAAAACAAAATCACACCTGTTTTGCTGCAATTCAAGAAGACGGGCTGGAGTCTAAAATTCAACTTCAAGGATGTGGCATGGCGAAATAGCGGTTACTTTCAGAATGCAATACAGTCATTTTCAATATCTTTCAAGCACCACTCGCGCTTGGTTCAAGCTTACGAAGCACAATATTTAGCTCATTATTAATAAAATTTCGAATATTTTCCCTGTAAACAACAACGAAATTAATAATAATGAATAAAATTATAAAGCTGTCTAAGTAGTTAAACAGTTTTGCTATGCTTGTTTTGTAATGAATGACCTAGAAGTTAGTTTCTCACACATAGAGACTAGGCTTTTGATGCACGATAAACATCGCTACTTAAATGCCCAAAAAAATTACTATTTTTTTTAAATGGTGCATTTCATGGCCACATATTTGTATAAATAATATTATTGTATCCATTTCTATTGAAGAAGCGTGTAATCCCTTTTCCCATTTAGAAGCTATTCTTCCTTTCTTTTATATAATTCCAACTGTTGAAAAATGGGAGCTTTAGTTGCAGTTCTTCTAAGGGTGGGAGGTGGGGGGAGATTATCCCTCAGGTGATATCGCTGAGGAAAATCCCCCCCCTTATATGCTGCCTGAAGTGCAACTTCTTCTAGCACCCGATAATCACAATCACGAATCCCCAATAAAATAAACAGCAAAATAAAAACATCACAACTCGAGTCATCGGAATCCGACGCCTTTAAAGTTTTTTTTTTCTTTCTTCCACCATTTTCTCTTCCCTACAGCGTCGCTCTCGCAAATGGCCGAGCGCCTTTGCGAACGCGGCAGAAAAATTCCATCCTGAATATAATCCCCATCGGAGTGAGGAACAGAAACAGCGCCTTACGAAGGCGAAAGATCGCACCGCCGCCACCACCACACAAATGGGCATTCAGTGTCTGAGCGCCATCGACAATGGGGCTCGGGCCTGACAGCCGCCGAACATACACGATATTGCTCTTTGTATGGTAATTAGCCTAATGGAATTCACTGTTTCACCACTATAAGCCCAAATGGAATTTTAACGTTTCTCGCCCTTTCGTTCGCTTATGCCGGCTGCTGTCTTTTGGTGGCGTGGCTCCGACGGCAGAAAAGGTTTTCTCTGGATGGTGGTGGTGGAAGCGGTGGCGGAAGGTGGCAAGGGGGTACAGGAGATCGGCGGCTTCTTTAACTCCTCCGTCGCTGGTATTTTGCATCGAAACATTTTCGCTTGTCAGCTGCGTTGACAGGGTTGCATTCTTGTAAATCTGTCGCCAAGGTGACGCCAAAGTTTTTTTTTCCTCTCGTCTTAAAGATTTCTCGAAATGTACTTTACATCTAATTAGGGGATTTTCTTATTTAGAGACTCAAAAAACAAAAATCTGCTGCAACTGGAACGTGACTTTCCTTACTTGCTATTCCACAGCAATGGTCACAGAATAATCTGCGTTTAGCTCGTATAGCGCCATGTAAACCAAACGCGAAATATCAGCGTAACGTATCATATCCATCACAGGTGCAAAGTTTTAATATTTCTCGTCATTTATGATTATACTTTATAAAACATGATATCGCTGCTGTACCAAAAGCTTGTGCTACTTAAAATGTAATATCGTTGACGTACCAAAAGCTATATGCTTTTTGAACGAAATATGTACCCGAAAGCTGCATGCTTTCTGAGACGTAATATCGTTGCTGTCAAAGCGTGATTTCACTTGATTCGCCAAACGTTGTACCCTTTTTCATATGACGTATCTTTACGACATCAAACATTGCACGCTTTCTGAAACAGGTTAACATTACTGTACCAAAAGCAATATATTTATTAAAACTTTGCTGCATCAAAAACTATATGCTTTTTGTAAAGTAGCATAGTGTGCCAAAAGCTACGTGTATTTTTGTAACTTGACATTATTATTGTACCAAAAGCTCTCTTTTAGCTTTTTGAGCCATGATATAATCGCTGTTATCAAAAGTTAAAGTTCTTGCACTCATCTGAACTCCACTATTGTAAAATATTTTTTATTAGCTGAAAAATTTGGTTGTTTTTATAGCGTCTGTTTTTAAGTCAACAAATTTTAATATTTCACAATATTTTTATTATTTGAAAAACAAATTAAATTTACTACTTTCTAACAGCATTTTTATTTCGGTCGGTAACGAACAAGTATACACCACCATTTTAAACTGCTTTCTGAAACTAGGATGTTGTGCTGTGTGATATGGCAATACCATTTGTAATTGGTAATTTATTCAATTTATATGCAGTATTCTAACTTGGTATTTTTTTTTTTTTGGTATTATAAACATGACATGTCAATTTTTTTTTAAAAAATTCCGCCTAAATGTTTCTCAAAGTTCACGTTTCAAACATTCATCTTAAGATGGACTCTGTGATCGATATTACTGAGATCTACCTGTTGATTAAAACGGAACAACTGCTGATTCCAAATGAGTTTCTTAACTACATAACATTTTGGGAAGTTCTGTGCAAATAAATCCTAACTGAGAGCGACGATTAGTTGAAGGACAGTAAACGGCATTCACCTGTGGACCAGATTGAAATTTCTTGTGAATTGTGGTCTAAAGTTATCTCAGCTTTGCAAATATAACGTTTATGAGACGTTAGTAAACAGTGAAAAAGTAACGTTAACCTGCAAGTGCATAGATCTTTAAAAATGATTTCATAACTATGCATCGCACCTTTTTCGACACAATAGTAATCTTATCGTATGGTTTGGTTTATTTTATTATGGTAAAGCACTCGAGGGCTATTTTTCTAAGGGGAGCGATGCTTTCGCGGAGGATTTTTGAAAGGAAACAGTCTCGTATTCATGTTACACATGAATAATCTTGTGAATCTGACTACAAGAATTAAGATTTTCACCTTTCTGAAATAACATTTCAGTGCTCTGCTATTGACTGTTATTGATGACACAGAAGCTGTGATCAGTATTTCTTTCCCTGTTATAAGTGTTGTAGGTTGTAGAGTCATTAGGAATTTTTTTTTTGGAAGCAGATGTCATGAAAAATGATCAATGCCCTCGCTGGGACTCGAACCTCGAACACACGCTGAGTGCGTTGACCATTACACCACGTAGGCATGCTAAAAAGACGGGAGAAATACCTTATAAGCTATTGTTTGATTCACGCCTAGCTATTGTTTGATTCACGCCTAATGTAGCTACTATATAGATTTTTGTCATCTGCTTATATTTTTCTGTGTTCTTTAATTTCTTCTTCATTGACCCTTTGCACGATTTTGCACGAAAAAAATGTTAATTGCGTTTATCAACACTTTTGCTTTTGTCCAGCATTAACGAAACTTTTAAATTTCTTGCCAAAAAAAGACAAAGTAATCGATCAGTAGGGCATATGAGTCGAAAACCTTTATATGTTGCATGCAGGGATTTAGACAGATTTCCGCAACACCTGCTTATAATGCGGAGAAGGCTTATAGCAACTGTGATAGCGTAGAATATAAGTTTCTTAAAAGAGTCGTAACGTCTAGTATTCTTAGCAAGCATAAACTTACAAGACGTTAACAGACTGTGTAAAGAATTATCCTTAAGTCTTAAATAATACAAAGTCCAGAGAAAGGGTTGTAAAGGATCCTATATTAATTCAGTATCATTCACAGATGGTACCGACTCGTGCTTTCAAAAGCCAGCACATTTGGCTTAGCTCAAGAGATAACAAGTAACTTAAAATAGAATAAAATTAAATTAGCTTAACGGCTTTTCACAGGTTGCTTAACGCGCAGGAAGGCTCTGAATCTTAAAAGTCGGTGTAAACAAGCCTAATGTCTAGAAGCGCTCAGTGCCACAGAAATCTAATCGTTAGTAATTCAAAGATAACAACGTGGCCTTCAGGCAAGCAAAACACGCTCTCTACTTCCAAAACCTTCCTATACTAACTTCTTTCTACCTCATTTGAATACACATGTGCTGACTCACTTACATTCTGGCAAAAAACCGGAGATTGAAAGCGAGAGTAATAGGAAAGGATGCTTCAAAGTAAAATTAACTGTTAAGTAACATAAATAAATCCCCACATAGTTTTAAAATATATTGCCAAATGAAAGTTCGCGAATAGAAAATTGTAAAGAATGTCATCGCATTTCTCTGTGTTTGGTATCTTGGTTTAAGTGGCTAGTACGTCCATCTTGCAACTGTAAAATCCACGATTCGAACCCTGACAAGAACTTAGATGCTTTCCCAAGTTCCTCACTCCGAAAGCTTAGGAGTCTCTACAATGTAATATATGATGGTTTTTTTTTTGTTCCAATGGCGGGCCCTCAGCCGACCACTACTAAGGCCAGAAGTGGTGGTCACTTTATTATGGAGGCACCTAATAGGTGGACCACCTTTGCCTCCTATGAAGGGACGCGCATTTACAGCCATGCCTTCTCCCGGATTCGAAACCAGGCCCTTTGGTATCGTAGCCGGCTCCCCTAATCACTATACCGTCTGGGTGGCTCTAATATATGATGTTATCGCATAAATAAATGATCGAATGTATAAGATACGTTTGATGAATATTGCCCCAAAACATAGTTTTAAATGCTTTATATTTACCACGAATATAGACTCTATTTTCTACAGTAATGCAATGAACACAAAATTTTCCTTTTAGTTAGTTTCTCAATAACCATTTCACATTCATTATCGACGCTTATTTTTAGAATTCTGTTTCCATGGCAAAAGATCGGATAAGATATGGATTAGGTAATTGGATAGAGTCATTAGAAATTTTATCAATGAACAATGAGCATATCCTTCGGCGGGATTCCAACTCTGGAACTCCAGCTGAACGTGCTTCCAGCTACACAAGGAAGGCACACGACGAGAAGGAAAAGATACCTTACGGCTGTAGTGTCTTTGCGAAATGAGGCATACATTTTTCAATACAAACGTTGGTAATAGAAGGTTAGAAAAACGAGATCCTCGCTTTTCATTCTTGGTAAATTCTGAAAATTAGGACGAAGTTGAGTGAAGGAATACCGTAACATTGAGTACTGAAAATTTCGTGGCTGAAAACTGATGACTCGTCAGACGGAAAATCTAATAATTCTGTGTAAGATTTATATTAATTACCCAATTATTATGATTTAAAATTTACTGTAACTTCTTCTTTCCTTAGTCCTCACCAAAATGCAAATAAATTAGTTGTTGAGTATTTAAAATAACGATTTGAATGTTTTAGAACCTTTGGCATCCTCGCTTGCAATTACGTGTTTTCGTGAGCTCTACCAAAGATTATTCCGGCTTTAACCCTTTTGCTAGCCGACGTTAAACACGCGCAGTTAAATTATCCTGCCAGCTTCAGTAGATTATTTGTGTAGTCTCCGATTACGTTGGAGTTTCACTTATGTTACTTTAATTACCCTCAAGTCGCTTTATGCCACAACTGGTGCCATCTGCTAAATTTAAAGAGTTAATAAGAAAACCCTTTTAACTCTTTAATTCTTGTAGGACTTTCTCATCTTACCTCTCTTGATAGAATGACAACTCGCTTGTCTACCTTTTAGATTCTGAAGGGCTTTGCTTTAAGCTTCTATACAAGTAAAATCCTATAATTCTTCGTAAGATCTCTGTTCGTAGCTAAGACTAGAACTAAAATAAAGATCAACAACAATAAAAAAAAGATTATCAGCATTTTCCTTTTTTAACCTTTCATGCTTTGTTATTCGTCCTTTTAACATTCTGATCGGCCGGGGTTTTCGCTAAAAAAGCGCAAATTCTCCTGGTATTTTAGACCTGGACGTTTTTTACTTTATTAATATATTGCCTTGATTGTTTTGAGATATTTTAATATGCACGTATATATACGTTCTTACAGATATCACAAAAAATGTTCTAGACCGTATATATACGGCCTTGCCTATTAGAGGGTGTAGTAATACCATTTTTCGTATTGAATTAACTACCTGACTTCCGCATTTTCATCGAGTAATTAATCTTTCCAGAATAATTAGATTATTAGAAAGACTTTGTTTGAGATAATAAATTTAAATTTTTATAAAAATTTAGAAATTTTAGTAGCATTTCATAACAAAATCACTCATATTCACATATATTTCTAGCAGCATATTACATTACTTATTTCAATATCATGTGAAATAAGTAACATCACATATTTCTAACATGTTATCACATTACTTATTTCATATATGTGGTATTTGTTTCTAACCTGTAAATAGTACATATTATATACTGTTTGCAGGATATCGAAGACCGTCTGGACTGAAATTACTCTTTTAAAGAAATTAATGAATAAATGTAAAAAGAATATGTATCCTGCCACTGTTAAAAGGGAATCACATATTTTAATAATATAGCATGCTCAGCATGACAAATGTTCAATTCGATTACTTTGCAAAGACATTTTATAAACCTGGATATTGTATTATTAATTTAATGGGCAGTCAAGTTCAAGATCGCATTTTTAATGAAAGTTTTGGCTACGTATTTTCTACAATTTCTTTGCTTCTTCATCTCTAACAGTATTGGTTTAACTTCAGTTCGTGTTCAAAGAGATTATACATTTGCAGCAAAAAAATGGATGTCAAATACTGTATAAACTGTTTAAAATTTGCAAATGAAATCTGGACATTTTTCTTAAAGGAAAGCATCTTTAAAGAAAACTCCTTTTCATAGCTTTCTTGCACAATATGAATTCTTCTTCCAGACAGGCAATTATTCTAAAATGAAAATACAGTGTTACTTCAGTACGTCATTAATCTCTTCAAGGTTTTGAAGTTATCTAAAGCGGACGGATATCAAATTAATTTTACCGGTAAAAAATAAAAGAAAATTATTAATCTGCTTGTAAGGTATTTGTCCCGCCTTCTTCGCATGCCTTCGTGGTGTAATGGTCAGCACGCTCGACGCCTTTTCCAGAGATCCATGGTTCGAGTCCCGGCTAGGGCATTGCTTCTTTTTCACATCTCTTCTAAATAACCTAATGACTCTACAAGTGGCGCCCGAACTAAAAAAGGTAGTGAATGATGATTCTCCACCACCGAGATGTGGCGACTGGGTCCCCTAATGCCCAGTCCCCCTTTGAAAGGGGGAGTATGTAAGGTATTTCTCCCACCTTCTTCACATGCATTCTTGGTGTAATGGTCAGCAAGCTCGACGTGTATTCGAGAGATTCGTGGTTCGAATCCCGGCGAGGTCATTGCTCATTTTACACATCTCCTGCTTCTAAATAACCTAATGACTCTACATGTTAATTAAAAAAGCATGTTAATTAAAAAAGTCCGATTGCTGCTATCATAGACTACTAAATACTAAAATACAAATGCAATACCTATAATACGTACTATACACAAAAGAAAATTTACGAAATTTATTTGTCTCTTATGCTCCCATTCTTCTGTCCGGTCCCTATTTCGACCTGGTTAAGGATCACCAGATTTGACCTCTATAAAAATTTGGCCAAAGAATTTTGCTTTTGCATTCTTCTCAGCATGTTTCGGAAATGTCGTATCGTTTGGTAATTTCAAACAACGATGGTACGGATTGTGTGAGTTTGGTTTTGCAAGTACAATATTTTCAATTCTGTGGATCTTCTCTATGGCGACCACTTAAGTTCCAGATGGTTTTGATCTTTTACAAACGTAGCCTCCCTTAAGAGATAAATGCATCTAGTACTTTTAAAATTCTGTATTTTTGCAAATGCAACATTTTCATTGCAGCAGATCTTCTGCATGGCGAGACCACTGAAGTTTCAAATGGTTAGGGTCTTCTATAGATCTAGTCACAAGTTTCTCTTTTTTTTTTTTCATTTTAAAAGACATTGATATATAAACGTTTACCCCTCAACGAATGAATTTTTTTGGCAAAGGGGCTGATATTTGTCCATCACCATTACTTTAACGGATATTATTATTAACGATAAATATATTTTACTTGAACCACGCGTTGAACAATGCTAGAAAGAAAATTCTTTTCTTTCTCGGAATGGATATAGTTTCTCAGAATTCCCTCTTTCGATTTCTTGTTTTATTTTACTAACACAAACAATTTTCTTCAAGAAGATTTGCCACTCATTGAACCAGTACAGGTTGTTTCAACTGAAAAATGCGTGCTTGAGAATAGTATTTCTTTGCTGCCATGGAGACGAGTGGGCGAATCTAATAAGGGTCCGTTGGATCCAATTTCTGACATCGTTTTGCGGTCACTCGGAAGTAGCTGCTGTCGTACAATGTTTCCTGCCATGAAAATAGCCTACGCCATTATTAAACGTTAGGCTGTTTCCCAATTCTGTGTTCGCGTATTTCAACTTTTATGGGAAACCTAATAGGGAGGGATTTATTTTCGATAACTTTAATGACTCTTTAACGAGTAAACTTAATATTTCAAATGTACAGAAAGTAAAATAAATTTAAAGAGTATTATTCAAGGGAATTCATGTTTCCTTTAAAGTGTGGGGGCGGGGAACATGGTAAAAATAGATTAAGACATATATATATATATATATATATATATATACATTTTGTGAAATTCTTCGAATAAAAGTTCTTCGGTAAGTATATAGGGTTTTTGTTGATTCGAGAAGCTTACGGTAGTGTTCTGCAGATGCAGACGTTTCTAGACTGAAAGCGAGTCATTGTTTAGCCTGAAACAAATCAATTAATTAAAATAACCTTTTACCATTTAAATAAAATTAAAATAAACAGAATGTTCTATTTTTGCGACAGATGTACTTCCTCTACTTGCAGGTATTTAAATTAATATGAGATATAGTTAAATTCTAATGAAGGTAACGTTGTCTAAAATAATGCATAAAGCAAACTACTTTTAAGGTGTCCAAAGATAGCGAGTATTTTAAATGTTGATAAGCAGGATGCTAACGCCGGAATAAGCCGTCGATACTAACAATAAGATGAGGTTACCAGAAGAAATATTCAAAACCTTCAGCTTAAATGCACAATCAACTTATACGATTCTAGGTAAATTGGATGTCTTTGGCAACTAGAATACTTGGAAAAGTATGTAGAGACTCTTCTCTTAATTCTTAAAACTTCAAAAATAAAGTCCAGGGAAGGTTTAAAATAGCCTTTCATTTTACCTCAAGAAATATTTCACAGTTGGCCCCGCTCGGGCTTACAAAAAAGCCTCCACTTGGGCTTGAACTTAAGATAGAAAATAAGAAACTAAACTAATTCTAACTAACTAAAACTTTATCAAAGCTGTACAGAAATAACTAACCAAGTTGACCCTTAATTAAACCTCACCGGCGAAAACTAACAGGCACGTAATAATAGGCCGAACGTAGTAAGATTGGCTTAAAACAACGACGTGACCTGAAGGCAGAACACGCTTTACTGAGAACTTCTGAGCACTTCTACGAAAGTGACCGAGACTTCTTATAAATACTGGCTCTACCTCATTTACATAAAACATGATTCTGAAAACTTATTCTGCCATGGAATTGTTGTAGGTGGGAAACAAGAAAATATAGGAAAGTTGTTTTAAAATTAAAAATAACTATTAGGAAGCTAAAATAAACCTCTGCAAACTAATTTGCGCTCTGGTGAGGACTACGGAAATGGGAAGTTACAGTGAGGGTTTAAATCATAATAATTGGTTAATTAATGTAAAATACATTATAACTTTATAACAAGGGAATAAAAGGTAACTTTCTCCCATTTGGTGAATTTTGAATAAGCTTGATGAATTTCAATAACAGTTATCATGGGCATTTTTCTTCGGGAAAGGGGCGTTACCCCCGGAACGAATAAAAGATAAGTTTTTGTATTAATGAATATGTAGCACATTTATATTTTGTTATCTGTCCCTAAAAAACAGGCATTTGTTCTTCAAGAATTTGTCGGGAAGAGGGTAACCATTGATCTTTTAGCCTGTTGGCATCCATAGTATCACACAAAGTATTGCCCAAGGTGCACCACAGGGGACAGACCGATATTATACATATGAGAAGGGAGATAATTTACCCACGACAAAACAACCAAGCCTTACACAGCATTTGCTTCTGCAACCAGAAATTTGAACTATAGCTCCTGATGCCACTACGATGGCCATGGTGACAAAACGAATAATATTTACATTTTGGTTTTGATGCAATAATCAATTGGATAATCTTCTTGTGGACTCTCTAAGGAGTGGTCTTCAAATTTTATGCCATTGATACCCCATGAAGATACAAACGACCTTAAAAAGAAGCAATTTCATCACTAGATCAGAACATCACCTATAGATACACACCATCAATTCAGATTTAGTCAGATTTAATTTTGTCAGATTTTGGTCCACCTTGAGACCCCACTTTAAATTTTTGCGACCCATAGAAATAAAAATTTATTGATACAGTCTCTGTTTCCAATCTCTGCTTTTTCCATTCTGGAAACTTTTCTACGAATGCCCGTGATGCTCATAAATACATTTCAATGGAATAAAAAATGTATTTGCCATACCACTGAATGCTAGGCTTTCTCTGCAGCTTTTTCTAATTGTTGGTGAAATTCAGAGCATCAGAGTGAAATTATTAAGCCTCATTTAAAGAAACCTGATATTAGTGAACAAAAACAAATTAATAAGCTAAATTTTGGTATTATATTGTAAGGTATTTTCTCTCTCCTTCCAGCCTGCTTTCGTGGTGTAATGGTAACACCCTCGGTCCCTATTGGAAAGCTCCATATTCGAAGCCGCAGTAAGAGTTTGCTCTTTTTTCAAGCCCCTGCTAGGAAAAAAAACTAATGACTCTACAGTGGCACCCGAACTAAAAAAGGTGGTAGATGAAATTCGTCACCACTATTGGGTCCCCTAATCCCCAATCGCCCTTTAAAAGGATAGAATATATAAGGTATTTTCTTCCTTCTTATAGCATGCCTTCGTGATGAAACGGTAGCCCAATCGGTGCAATTCGAAAGGTCCAGAGTTGGAGTCTCGGTGAGAGCATTGCGGATTTCTTCGATTTCGTTACTTGATAAAATTCAAAACTAACTCTACAGTGACGCCCGAACTAAAAATTGGTGGATTATAATTCGTTACCACCAGAATTTGGTGACTGGCCAAAATAGACGCCCTTTAAAAGGGGGAGTATATAAGGTACTTTCTCCGTCTTTTCTGCATGCCTTCGTGCTGTAATTGGAAACATGCTCAGCTCGCATTCGAGAGGTCCAGATTCGAGTCCCGGTTCAGTATAAGCGCAACAAATTCAGAAATACATTGTTACAATTAATGAATACAGTAATAAACGTTTATTAAGTATAAAATACAATTAATTTTAAATTTTAAATATATTACCCCCGTAATAGTGGTTGAGGTTATTTTCATGATCGCTTTCTTATATACACATAGAAGGTACGCTATATTTGGTTATATTCCATAGGGACAGAGCATTACAAGTGAAGTTTAGCAAAGGAATGCACCCTCGCACTATCGTTTCTTATTAATGGCATTTCAGAAAAGAATTTCTGATGCTGGAAATCAATGGCGGCTCGTAACTAAAATTAGTGGGGGTGCTGTTCCAAAAAAATTTAACCTTTGTTTTAAACCTGTGTAAAGGGAAACAAGCATGTATAAAAAGAAAATTTATTTTGAAACTTCCATGAAATTTTACAAAAGAAAAATTAAACATTTCTTAATTACTTTAACTTAAATTGTTACAGTTCAAGCTTTACCTATTCATTTAAAAATGAAATCCATTCTTCTTGTTTTAATTTGCGCGAAGAGATCAATAATTTTCTCCTTGATCTCTGGATGACAACTGAGGAAATTTTTCTATATTGAAAGCATTGCAAGCGCATGAAAACGAAAGCTCTTGAAGTTCACTTACAGTCACAGAATTTATTACTTGAGGATGCAAGGACATGGTTAAAGTTTTCTGTAAAATAAAAGAACCGAAAAAAATGAATCAAATAGAATAGCTGAAAAATAATCTAACCAAGAATATGGTGTATGATTTTTAAACACAGCACCCGCGGAGTAAAAAAAAAGAACCAGCTCCCAACGACACTCCAGATTCGGCACTGCAAAAGCGACAGTGCTCTCTCCTTCTCAGCCTCATGCGCTGCTTCCTAAGAGTGCATGCGCAGAACAGCCAAATACCACACGCGCAGAATAAGAAACAATCACGTTTCCAGAATTTCGGCACTGCAAGAGCGACAGTGCTGTTTTATCTCCCTGGCTTGAGTGCTGCTTTCTGTGCGCGCTTGCGCAGAACAGCCTTGTGAAGCGCAGTTCCATACAAAAACTTTCGTACCTTTTTCATAAACTGGAGGATGGCTACTGACATTAAGTTTAAGGATTATATATTGTAGAAGTATAAAGAAAGAATTAAAGAAAAAAGGGCTCATTATATTAAATATTAAAAATAATAATAAGTGGAAACAGGGGGTGCTGCAGTTCCACAGTTCTTATTACGAGCCGCCACTGCTGGAAATGTTCTTTTGCTTATGGTTATACTGTAACACCATGCTTTAATTTTGTATTTATTCAAGTGCATCTTATATTGGAAAAGGCGAAGAGATGTGTGCAGTAGATTGACTATGCTTATCAGTGTTAGGGTTTACAGTGTGTTAAACACTGTCATACTTCTTTTTTGTATTCGTTATACTATATACATTTGAGATGTAAATATCCGGATTTGCTACAAATATCTTCACTTGTAAAACTTGTGACTGCTTGGAGTTCTATAAAAGGTTCCAAATTTTGGGTTATCTATTTTGCTTCTTCTAGCAAGTTTATTCACATTGTTTCTAGGAAATGTTAACAAACAGAAGTGCTAACTCAGTATTTGAAAGCACAGGGAAACGTCAAAATGTTGAATTATTTTTTGTTTTGAAGCTGAGGATGGCAATGGTTTGTAAAGTAGTTTGAAACGGAATCCTATAATTTTTATATATTTAAAATATATATTTTTATATA
>KK120612.1:447810-480059 GCA_000611955.2 Stegodyphus mimosarum | reverse complement strand
ATGGATTTTTGTTATGTGTACGTATTATATGTTATGTGATGTGTTATGTGATATGTTAACATATATTATTATGTTAATATATGTTATGTGATTGTGTTATGAATGTATGTTATGTGTACTGAATATTAAAATAATATTCTAATAACACAACCAATAGAATATTAAAATAATATTCTAATAACACAACCAATAGAATATTAAAATAATATTCTAATAACGCAATCAATAGAATATTAAAATAATATTCTAATAACACAATCAGTAGAATATTAAAATAATATTCTAATAACGCAACCAATAGAATATAAATATAATATTCTAATAACACAATCAATAGAATATTAAAATAATATTCTAATAATACAATAAATAAGATGCATATGAATAAGCTTAATATCGTGATCTAATTTTATGCTAATTTTCGCATTCTACGAATTGTTTTGATGTTAGTTTTAAAATTTATGAGGTGAATATGCTTTAAGGTGTATTTTACCTACTTTAGTTAGTTAGTTCTAAGGACTGGCCCTTCAGCCCTCCTAGCAGGCGACACCTACCATATGGCTATGAGGAGACAGACCAATCCAGCATCAAACGAAAGTTAAATAATGAAACATAACAAAATAAATGGTTAAAATAACGGAACATAAACTTGATAAACATCTGGTGATAAGTTGCGAAGCTAATGTAAGCAGGAGATCATACAATCACACAAAACGAACATAAGAAACTCGAAAGGAAAAACGGGTTGTAAGAGAAATAAAATCACAACACGAAAAACAAATACGCACATCTAAAAAACTCTCGGTGAAATCAGTCTATAGAGGTATCATTTCCATTTCTATGTGCTTTCCTACCTTTCTAAGTTTTACTTTCGGTTATTATTATTAAAATTTACTTTATATTATCAAAATTCATCTTAAATTTAAGGTATATTTTGCTTCAATTATATCTGTCTTCAATATGATTTTCAAGTTTTATGTCTCGCTACCGATATTCTTCGTATTCTCATTCACAATCTGCATAATGTTACTTGTAAATTCTAATTGCATAATATTTCTTGAAAATTCTAATTGCGTAATGTTTCTTGCAAATTCTAATTTCATAATATTTCTTGCAAATTCTAATTGCACAATATGTTTTGCAAATTCTAATTGCATAATGTTTCTTGCAAATTTTCTAAACAGTTTATAATTACTAATTAAATCTTCAAACTTTGTAAATTTATATTTTCCTCTCACACTTCCAGCCAGATAACAGTTCTCGACGATGTGCTTTGAATCCCCGATTTTATTGCAAACTTTACATGCATCATTTCCCTGGAGTTGGAACATTTTTCATGTAAGCAGGCAACCAGGACTTAACCTCTAAAGGTAGAAGTGCCGGAGCTCTTTGGAAGACCGTCAGGAAAAAGGAACAAGAGTAAATAAATAAAACGAATATTAAAATCATTAATAACTTAAAAAATTAAATAGTTAATAGTTATTAATTTAATTGATATTAATATTAATTAATTATTGTTTTATTGATAATTATTATTTAATTAACTCATAATTATTTTACTATTATCTATTTAAATAATTAAAATTAAATAAAATATAAAGAGATAAATTAAAGTTTAATAATTTTAATATAATTTTATTGTTAAAAATAAAGTTTTTGGTATCAAACTTCTACTGAAATTGTTGTTCAGCTACATAAAAGAAGTACCAGAGCCTTCTTATTTAGGGTTTCGGTGCGCTCCGAAATTAGAATTAGAATTTAATTAGAATTTATTCCAAAAACTAAGAAGTACCGGAGCAGTTTAAGCTTTCCAGAGAACCTTCCATACGCAGTGAGAATTTGATTGACATCTACATCTCCTGAAATTTGTCTTTTTTGCTAATTTTCAAACAATTTATATACGAAATAATACTTTTACTTATTGTTTATTGTATTTTAGTTATTATTTCCAGCTTTAACAATGGCATCAGTATCGTGATCAGAAAGGCGGCGAAAAGAAAAAAATTGCGAATAAAAAATAAGAGTGATGAGAAAAAATTTCTGTATGATGTGGACGATCTTAGCTGATGGATGTATGCATTTATAAATAAGCAGTGTTTGAAAGTATTTTATTATAAGCAATGTTTTCGAAAATGACAGTAATAAAAAACAACGTAGCAGCTTACGTTGTTTTACACGTTGTTATATGTTTATACGTTGTTTTTATTTTTATACGCTGTTTTTTATTGAAAAATTTAGTTCTGCCAGCTCGTTCGATGAGTTAATATAAACATTGAGTAGTCAAAATAGTAGTTTAGTTCTACATGTGCGCTTGATGAGTTAGCATCAATGTTAAGGTATCAAAAATATTATTCGAAGCAGGTCACTGGGGACTGAACACAAGTGCTGAACGTTAGACAGGGTGTTACAACAACTCGAACGCGAATTGAGTGAAAGTTTCGCTTCTGCCAGTGGCAATGGGGAGTCGCAAAAAAAATTGGAAGTGAGCAGTCGGTTATTCCGTTTCTCTTAATAGAATTTGATTCGAATGGGGAATTATTCCCATCTTTTGATTTAAAATTAATCTTGAACCATGTAAATAATGTAATATAGCAGATGTACGTAAACAAAAAGTCACTGAGACTTATTTTGAATTTTCGAGTTTGAATTGGATTTCGAAAGCGAAAGCTCTCCCAAATAGAATCGTCGGCACTTTAGAATTCGTAGATTAGAAATAATACAGGACATAGATGCGTTGGTTTGTTACTTTAATTTAAAGTATTATTCGATTCCTTAGAGAACTGAAGGTTTACTATTTTTTGAATAAGTACATTTTATTTTCTTTATGCTTGAAATAACAAGTTGTAACCACAATAAAAATTTATGATGTTTTGTAATTTGGATTAATATTATTTTTCTTATGCCATTTAAGTGACAAATTTACATTTTAAAAGGAAAACTTTAATAGTTACCTCGCATTATTAGTTACAGAAAAATTGCATTATTGTTTAAAACGTGCTTACAAATGTAAGCCATTTCTATTTCGATGAAACTATTTTTTAAAAAAATCTGATTTTTCCATTTCCTTCATTTGAAACCTCTGAACCTGATTAGAAAAGCGTATTTTCGGGCTTAATTATTGACTGAATTCATTTAACTCACCAAGAAATGTAAACTAAACACCAACGAATTTCTGACAAATTAAATAATTAATTTTTAATGCTCAGTTATGTCAATATTAATATTCTCAAATCCTCTACCAAGACCCCCTTCGTGTCAGTTTAATTCATTGGAAACTTAAACATTTCGATTCTGTATTTAATACTAAGGTATTAAATTTGTACAACTCCGGATATTGAAACACGAACACTACTATTGCTTTCCAAGTCCAGTTATTACTTACGCATGACATGCAGCAAAATACATGTTTTAAGACAATGCTACAATTTTAAAATAAATTGAGAAATATAAAAACAGAAAACTGTATTACAACGTCACTATAAATAGAGCGAAAATCACATTCAAAAACTCTGTCGTATCCAGCCTCACTGCATCAAATGTACTCAAAAGAAAAGAGACATCGTATTTAGTTTCATCACATCGTATTTAGTTTTGTAAAATGATGAGAAAAATTATGTCCTTTCTAACTGCATCAACTGTGCTTTATCCCACCTCTCTAATTATTTGGTTTGTCGACGATGTCCTAAGAATACTAACAGAAGAATTATTACTCAAAACATATTACTAAAATATTTATCAGTCCCCAAACTGATAAAGTTATCTACAGTAATGACCCAATAAATGAAATAATCTGGTGAATATACAGTTTTCGAAGCAGGGAAGAGGAAAAATTAACTGTGCGTTAGCCGAAAGTCGAAGCATGGATCCTCCATTTGCTAAATGAACGAGTTAACAATTGACACAAGATCATACGGGAAGAACTACGACAGTTCTGAATATTCTACCTGATTTAACCTGGGAAGAGATGGAGATCCATTCGACCAGTTTGAATGCATATATGTTATTCTCCACTTTTACTTTTGGTTTGAGCGCAGCTGTAGACATTATTGAATTTGTGAAACAAGAAGCACAAAAAATCAGCTGTTCCTTAAGAGGATTCGAACAATACATAATAATTGTAATTGGCAAAAAACCACTGTTAATCACCATGAAAACTCAGAAAATATTTATTTATTAAAAAAATCAGCCAACTTTGCAGAAAAAATAGAAGTTCCCATAGTTTAACTCAGTAAAACATAGCCTTACAAATCAAATTTTAAACATAAACGTTCATGCTCAGAATTCAGTAATACTTATTGATTTACTCGATGATAAATTCTTCTGGTAAACTGATCACCACTCCAATCATTTCTGCGCATAATACTGCTTGTAATCATCAGAATCTTTCTTTGTAAGCCCACGGATAACTATGCAAAGAGTTTGGTATCTAAAGTTTCAATTACTTCTTGCTCTACTGAAATTTCATTATCCTTCATAAACTACTTTATTTCTTTATTTCGCATGATCAGTTGTTACCCTCCTCAAGTAAAATAACATATGCCGTGAGGATATTTTGAAGCTTACCGAAGTATTATTTCTTTTAGTTTTTTCTGAAAATGATGCTTTCATTAAGAGTTCTCTGATGAAAGACTTTCCTACATTTGCAAACACACAATGTTAAAACCAAGAAGAAAATTATATTAAACCTTTATTTCTCTAGTAATCAAAGAAGAATCAGTGCTTTCAGAGCTTAGAATGTATTTTTTATAAGTAGGTAATGGGCTGGAGTCAAGAAACTGTAAAGTTTTTTTTTAATGGCAGGGCGCTTTATTTAACAGCCATTAGCCTTGCGCCACTGCAATAGCCGGAAGTGGTAGTGGTACTCATTTCATAATGGCAGCTCCTAATAGGTGGCCACCGTTGCCTTTTATGAAGGGAAGGACAGTTACAAACATGACTTCTCCGGGATTCGAACCCGGATCTATCGCTACGGTAGTCAGGGTGTCTACACTGGAAGAAGAGGAAACTGTACAGTATGGCTTACAATGTGTAAACGGCCTGTCAACGAAAATAACCTTGTTTATTTTCCAATTTCAAATTATTATTTTACTGTTACAATAAGTAATACAAAGCGCTGAAAGAAAAATTTCATAGCCTTATGCAAACTCCCATACCTCCACTAAAAATTTAATAGTAATATGAAATAAATTCTCTTCTTTCCTTACCCATCGATGTCAAATTAATTTTAAAAATGCAACACATCTTGTAAATTTATATCTTCTCTTACAAAACATGTTGTACTCGAGCATACACCCCGTGAAGAACATGTATGACAATCTTTACAAGAGGTAAAAATTACAGATTTTCGCTAATGTCTTATTTTTCATTTGAAAATAGCTCCCAAATGATTTATCGGGTTTTAGTGTAAAGCATTTCCTTGTAAAACCTTTTGTAAAGAATGGATATGATGTACTTTACAAAAGGAAATAATCATATACCTTCACAAGCATACAATAATCGTAGTTAGAAGGGACACCCAAATGAGGAGATTACACATTAGTGTAAAAAAAAAACATAAAATTTCACCTACTTAATAGTTATATTTTAACACTACCTGGATTATTACAGAAGAAAAGAAATGTATGAATAAAACTTAACAGTAACTGAATATATCATATAAAGAGTTCGACTCGAAATTCACCAACATATTGGAAGATAATGAAAGAATGAGTGATTCTCAGAAATTTATCGGAAATTACACCAAATTCTTAGGCAATCTTATCAAAATGACGTAATTTGCGATATCCGAAGACAGTACTGGTAAAGCGATTACGTTAGCGATTTTTCGCCAAACGCTAGCATCCCCGAAACTGATGGAAATTTAACCTCACTTGGCAATTTATCCGTTCAAAACAAATGCAGGTGCTCTGTTTCTGTGACCTCCGGAGTATTCCAGAGGAAAAATAAAACTGCGATCGACGGAGTGCAGCAGTAACAGGAGTGTGCGTGTTAGTCGTCTCTTAAAAGGCCGCGTTTCCTAAGAAGTGAGCTGTCAACAGGAGTTAAAATTTAAACTTATGTACCGCGGTTCCTGGAAGAAATCGTTCTTTCCATCTGGTCGGCGAAGGCATTTGGCGGGGACACGTTCGCCAATTCCCCGCTGAGGGTTTGGACGCGCTCTCTAAAAAGCTTGCCCATACAGGGACTGTTTTAAAAGACACGGGATTTCTCCCACAGATAGGGACCACCTCTGTGTTGAATCCATGTTGCCCGGAGGGCATCATATTGTGAGATATTTGGTACAGCTGGTACAGTGAGCATTTTAATTTGTACAAAGCAAATGTTTTTACAGAATTTTAAGTTGGTTGCCAGCTGGCTGCAGCTGGTCATCTAAAGCAGTTTTATCTGCCTTAATGTCTATTCCCGACTGCTTTGGTTTAGACAAAAATATTAGGATTACTGCGCCATTTTCAAACTTACTTCTATGAGAAGAGGAAAAATTAAATACTTAGTATAATTTTAAAATGCATTTTGCCTTTTCTTCATTTTAGTGTACTAAAAATATCTATAATTCCCACAAAGAAAGAAAAGATTACCCAGTTACACATCCGTGACTGTAAAAAGCATTGCTTCTAGAGTTCGTGTCGAAAAATTGAGCATTTCTCGTATTCTGATGAGACACAACCAAATTGGATCTCTGGAAAGGATGGTTAAATATATAAGTAAAGAAAAATAATTTCAAAATCTGATCTATACCTACTCCGAAATAGCATTTATTAATCCAACAAAAACTAAATAATACCTTAAAAGAGATCTATTGGCATCGATATTCATCCTTTTCAAATGGCCTGCATAGACATCTTGTTGCTATTCGGAATACGAGAAAGCCAATTAAAAACAACTTTTGACACGTCAGATTAAACAAAAATCATTATTATGAGCGAAAAAATACAAATCGTGGACCATAAATGACTGGATAAAGATCACTGTCAACGATGGCACTCATTTACTTATACATAATATCGCTATATGAATAAAGGATGAATCAATAATACCTCAACATATCCATCAAACCGTAAATTAGCCTCAAAAACAAATGTTTTAGGCTTTTTTCTCTGCGGATTGCACTCGAAGTCTAATTCCCATTGATGAAATGGTAAATTCGTTCACCATTCATGAATTCATCAAGTATGCAGAAATTTTAAAACGTAGATTGTGCCATTATTGAAAACCTTTACAGGGACATTTCAACATCTCTTGGTTCCATGCCACAAATCGAAATCTATCAGAAGGTTCATGTTAAAAGACAAAATTAAGATTGGCCAGGAAATTCGTCCAACTTAAATCTGATGGAAAACTTAAGGAACATCTCGGTTAGGTTAGGTTAGGTTATTCAATTATGGCAAAGCACACGAGGGCTATCTGCCTAAGGGGAGGGATGCCTTCGTGGAGGACTTTCTAAGGGAAACTGGCTCGTATGCACGTTACACATGGGGAAAACCACGAAAACGCCCATGCAGCCAGCCCGTTCGCGGGATTCGAACCTCGGATCGAACTACCAGTGTTCAGCGTCTTTACCGCTCGGCCGCTGGTGGGCTCAGGAACATCTCGGAAACATGGATTATATGACAAAAGAACGGATGATTAATAAAACTATAAATGTTTGATTCTATGATAAAAAAGTAAAATTTATATGCAAAGTCAATGCCTAAGTACATTTTAGGTATCCTTTGTGCTAAAGAAGTGTTTATTTCCTATTAATTTTATTATTATCTCTCTATATGAGAGTATTCACTACACTTAAATTATCAAACAAAATCACTTTGTTCCAATTAATTTGCACACTACAGTATTTTTATGAATAACATATTTACATTTCATCTTAAATAAAACAAATAGTGATATACTGATATCAAATCGTTTTCGCAATCATGTAATAGTATGTAAAACAAAGTATTAGAATAATTCTAAGAGCACAAGTCTGCGAAATGACTTAAATCTCATTTCAACAACTCTCAAACGTTTCAAACAACGTTACAATGATTTACAGCTTATACAGAACCCAAAACACTCAGTTCTACGAATACAGTTCACCAAAATGACCGAAACCATATCTCAGGTTACACTTAATAAAATTAGAAATATCAGGGATAGGGAGATAAGAACAAATTAATGTTATTTCGATTTACTGTTCATGTAAAGCACTACGAAAAATAAAGAGTATACGAATTCAGTTCCACAGAATTTTCCAATCATCCTCTCAAATTGCGCATAACAAAATAAAAACGTTCAAAGAGGCGATAAGAAATTGAAAGCAAATGGTAAAACATTCAAACAGAAGTAAAACAAAATATTCGACCCATTCCATAGAGCTCAGTTTCATTAAATGGCGTGAACGGCCTCTTAGATTCTTTTAACGAATTAAAATTTTTAACTTGCAGTTGCATTTCTACTGCATTGTGTATCATTTCTGGGTGGCATATATCGTCGGTGTCTAAGGCATTTATAAACGATTCGCAAAAGTTTATATTTGTGCTATTTCTAACAAGAGTAAATATTATTTAGTAATTTAAACCTTTAAATGAAGCTAATATCTTCAAATACAAAATAAATTATTCCTCTAAAGTGCGAATTTAATTATAATTTAGCACTTTGCTTTATTTGCAAGTAGCTTAGCATATCCAAATTCTAGTAATTCTTCAACAGGTGCCCTCATGAAAAAGCTTATTCACGAGCAATGTAATCGGCCTTAACTTTCTAAATGCAAAATATGGAATAACGTTTACACGTACAAAGAAATAATACAAACAATATAAATATAAATTGCTAATAAAATACATACATCGAAACCTACATGCCGTATACTTCAGAGCTCTGTAGAAAGAATAAGAGCAGCATCTAGAAATTCTTATGCAACGTTAAATGTTACTAATTTCAAATGCAAACATACATTGCAAACTGTATATGAAAAACTATATCTAAAATTTCCTCAAGATCATTACCTTAGTGACGCGCTTACAAGCCAGTATTCTAAGCCCTTAAAAATATTTTTCAGACACTCTATAATTTTAATAATTATTGTTTCTGTGACCTTGATTTTAAGCCTAAGCTCAGATAAAGAATTTGACTTACATAGTAAGAAACCTATTTCGACAGATCCTATGAAAAAGGACTGAATATTGACCGATCTTTTGAACTTTTGAAGCTGGTTGTCAAGCAACTGATCCAAATCCCCAAAATAACGCGTTTGGAAAGATTTTATTTAAAATGTGTTGCTAACCCAAAGCATATTAATCAATAAAATCTAAATAAAGACATTTACAGGCAATAAGTTTACAGGGTTTGTTTATGTACGTATCCAAATTTATTAAGGTTTGAATTTTCATGTCGTCTTCGTAAAAACTTTGTATGACCGAGAAAGTTTGAAAAAATTTTAATTTTTTAAACACAAAATGCAGCAAGAGATTCTTCCTCATTTTGCTCAAAAGTTATTTTGGCTGCAGAAACTATCCGGATTTTCAGAGCGAGAAACGAGGAAACATTAACGGAAACTAAAAATTAAATACTCTATCTCGCTCAGACTCCAACACAACAGTTTGATAAATTATTTTATTAGTAATGGTTTGGTTTGTTTTGGTTTAATTGATTATGGTAAAACGCACTACGGCTATCTATCTGCCTTTGTGGAAGACTTTCTATGGGAAACCGGCTCGTGTACATGTTATACATCGGAAAAATCACGAAAATGCCCACGCAACCAGCCCGTTCGCGAGCAATCGAACCCAGGGCGGAACTACCAGTGATTTTACTGTTCGGCCGCTGGTGGCAAATGGGAGAAGGTATAATATCATCAAACTCTTGAATAACAAAATTATGTGTTCTATATACATGTTTGTCTACAGGAACGCTTTGTTAGACTAAATCTTGCCACGGTAAATTATCGTAAAATAACTCTTTATTATTATTTTTTTAATTTTCACAATTAATTTATTGCAATTATTTCCTTTTAAACAAACAACGGAATAGATTTATCCTTTCACGTAAAATGAAATATAATTTGATTGCACTTACAGATCTTCCATTCGAGTAATACAGAATGATTATTCCAACGAGTGCATCCTGCCATACCATTATTTAAGCCACCATGCCATACGATCATTTAAACTGAAAACCAGGTTTAACAATTCCACTGAAACTGTTGGCCATGCCATGGTTTACCATAGATGACAAGCGTTGAAATACCGGCGTGATGTTTTGCGTGCAACTAACTGTTCTCATGTCTAGGCTGTGTAACTTGTGTCGTTCGTCGCAAAAGATTCGAACTTTGCTTGTGTAACCAATACCAAAGACGTAAGTTGTTCCTCTTTCAAACAACGAGCTATTTAAAGTTGCTCAAGGATTTTGTGGACGCTCAACAGAATAAGCTTGATCATGCCAAATCAGTAACATATACTTGCCAAATATGCAAAATCGACTCCCGGTTACCGGAGGCAATACTGGGGATGATGTCTACGATTAACTAAAAACTACGGTTAATAAGAAGGTAGTCAGAAACACAAGAAAAGGGAATAATCCGTATTGTAACCAACAGGAAAATACGCTTTAGGATTTACCAATTACATACCTGTATTTTCAAACATTAAAATCTGATGTATAGTTTATTTAATTCAGTAATTTTTAGTAAATAGGATGATTTTTTTAAAGACAAGGATTGGTTAAGCCTCTTTCATTAAACCCGGACAAGAGATGGTTTATGAAATATAGTCTACAAAAAAATAATGGACTATATTTACATAAATATTACAAGAGTTCATTTTCTACGCAAATATCTTAAAAGAAAAATATACTCAGAAAATTAAAGATTGTCTCCACAACGCAAAATAAATATATTTCACTCACAAGCATAAAAGATGCAAAAAAAAAATTTAATATTTTCCAGATATTCAAATTGCATGAAACTGATTACTTGGGACTATCCTGTTCTCAAACCCTTTTAATTAACCTAATTGAACAAAGAAACGAATTTTAATAATATTGCTAATAAAAATTTTGCTTCGGAGGGCTCATTTTTAATCATCAGATTCACTTTTCGTTGCCAAAAATAAGCGTTTTTCAAGCTTAACACTTTTTATCCCAGAAAGGCAAGATACAATACTAAAGGGAAAACAGAAAGAAGTTTGTATCAAAAAATACTTTTTAAAAACATGAGAAATGTTCAAACCAAGTCGAGAAAAAGGCTTTTGTCCTATTCAACAGCATCCACTCCTAAGTTAATTAATTCAGAAAGCCTATGAAATAAAAATGTAGATTTACAAGAGTCTGCTAATTACCCGAGCTTTACTTCTCTAATATTTCTAGAAAGATAAGCTTATTATTAAGCGTGAAGCAGCTATGAAAAGAATCCAAAGTAAATTCTTTATAAAATTCTCAAAATAAAGCAGGAGTTTAATTTAAGGAAAATCAAGAGAACTCTTACTTCTTTTCAGCGAAAATTTCTGAATTCAAGATACTTTTCTTAATTGTGCTTCTCCTAAAACTGAGAGTAATAACGAACTGAGATTGAAAATAATTAATTGATATAAGAAATGCAAATTTTTTTTCTGTAATTTAGTGTTGTAAATGTTGCTGCCACGAGCGGTTAGTGGTTAGCTTTACTGAGTGCCAAACATTTGAGCCCTGTTACGGATCTCGAAAAAGTCATAGATGTCTGTGAATGCATAATATTTTTGCAATATTGAAAGGCTTAAAATATTATCAAACAGAAAGTCTCCTCGACAGACTGGGTTGGGGAAAAAAAGGTTCCTTGGGTACCAGGGTATTTTCCACTGAAATTAGGACGGAGCTCGACAAACTTATCCTGTCACTAACAAGGAACTGTCAAAGTCTTTTCGACTGGACAGTGGCTATTTTCTGCCTTTGGTTAGGATGAATTCTCTAACAAGACCTGGATTTTAAATAGGTCAACTGGATTAGGAACAGCGACATACCTCAAATGTCAATAATAATAAAATTTTATTAATAAAAAAAAGAAGGAAAAAATATCTGAAAGCTTTCAGATTTTTTATTATGCTCAAACTGGCGTATTTTTCATTTAAAAATATATGCTAGTTTCCATTGTATTTGGGCTAACGCCACTTCCGGCAAAAAATATTTAAAAACAGCAGATTTTTAAATTTTCCGGTAGATAGTTTCGCGTGCTGGAGATAAAATTGCATCAGAATTAAAAGTTTAATGAACGGCAAATTTTATGATGTCAAAAAGAGTTGTGAGGTGCCGGAGATATTATAGTGTTGCCACTCACTACTCGCTTTGAAACTGTTGAATTTTTTTTCCGAAAATTAATTTATGTTTTAAAAAGTATGAAATAGGCGATAAAAAAATTCCAGATTCGAAATTCGGGCTTCCAGGTGCCCATGTTAGGGTGGAGATTGTTTAAAATTTGATGATTCAGTACCATTTTTTTTTTCAAAGTGCGAGAAACATACATACATTCATGCAGATCCTTCATTCAGCTTCTTCAAACGTAAACTAAGGCGATACTTTTGGTGGCAACAATCTAAACAATATATCACATTTAAGTGATTCAACGCAAAATGCAATTTCGAGACTAACAGCCCTTCTAGGCTAACGTTCTTTGGGCTAATAATTTTACCTAATCCAGTAATAGGCAGTCAGTTTGTTATAATTGTTGCAATCCTATCGTTAGGCTGTGGAAAGCTTCATGAGTATGTATGTATTAGACAGAATATTTCATTGTCTTTATTCATATTTTATTCCTTTATTTAGATCAGTGATGACAGCTTGATTTTGCTGAAGTTCAACCCGATTTTAACTAAGAATTCCTTGAGGAGTATAATACGAAGGCACACCATACGTCTTCCTACGAGGACGGTCTATTCGGGAAGTTGGAAATGACGCAACTTCCCAAGCGGGTTTCGAAGATTGAAGATTGAAGATTGAGTATAATTTCGGAAAGGCAATACCATAACAAAAATTTTGCCTAAGTTGAAGGAATTCAATCAGAACTTATTGGCACAGAAACTAGCTCCTACTAATCCTGAATTTAATGAATCGATTTCTGTTGTTTTAATCTGCAAAGAAACATTACTATTTTCTCAGTGAATTAAATAGAAAAATGACTTTTTAAAAAATGTTGATTGCAATCACCTGGCCTTCGTATGAAAACCGCAAAGTTTTTCACCTAACCAATAATCCAAGCCGTCCAGACGGCATAGCGGTAGGGGGAGCCTGCTACGATACCAAAGGTCCGGATTAGAATTACGGAGAAGGCATGGTTGCAACTGTCTCTCTCTTCATAGGAGGCAAATGTGGCCCACCTATTAGGTGCCTTCATAATAAAGTGACCACCAATTCTGGCCTTAGTTGTGGCCAGGCCGAAGTCCGCTGAGGGCAGTTATTGAAAATAATAATAATGATCCATCAATAAGCTGCTAAAATCTGTTATCAATTGAAGTTAACACGTGTTCTTTATCAGATTGATCATCAGAAAAATATTGTTACATTTCTCTCTTCAAGGATTCGTGGATTTGGAGCGAAAAACCACTACGGCATTTGATGAAGTATCCAAAACACACACTTTATTGGCCAGTATTTTTCAAGACAGTTCCAAAATCACGCTTACAGTTGTCGAACTACTACTATAACACGTTTAGGCAATCGGCGACACAGCCTTCAGGCTATCAGGTTATAACGGTGTACAGTTCCCGACTCTGCTCGGTCGTTCTCGGAACTCCACGTACTCTCGAGTCTCTCCACGCTAGAACTCACGATGCATTCGACGATACGCTAGAGTACAGCTCCCGACTCGGTTCAGTCGTTCGCGAAGCTCAACACACTCTAAGATAAAACTTGACGACGCACAGGCCTCGCGATACACTAAGAGACTCGGCTCGATGCACTCGACGACCAACTCGGCACTAGACTATGCACTGACTCCGCAATGACTCTTAACTAACTCATAACTTACTCGCACTGACTCGATCTCGGCGTACCAGCAATGTTTATACAGCTTTCGACTTGTGTTCGAGAACGTTCTAGGCTAAACTAGTAAGAATTCGTTCCAGAAAGTTATTCATCCGTCGATGGCATATCACCAATTTTGTCCCCAAACTGGCTATTTCTGGCCAAATGTGGCTACCCTGCCTTCCTTTGCCACTTTCTGGTAACCCTAAGCCTGCTTTGCGGGGAAACTATCTTACCGCGCCTGGACATTTCGTAACAATATTGTAGCAAGTATGAAGATGATTTGAAGCAAGAAAACGTATAAAATGTAATCTGCCTGAATATATCTTTTTAAGTCTTTATGATCATTAAATGGGGTTATAGTTTCAATTGATAGGATGATTAATAGACGGGTATTACAGAATGTACGAAAACTGTTACAAGAAGATCCGTATATACATAGAAAAAGATTGTAGAGATCACTTTATATCGATGCTGGAACGAGAAAAATGTGCAGTACCTTCGCCAGGATTTGAAAGCTGAACCTTCCGAATAGTTTTGAGGTGTAATTTTAATGTGCTTCCAGTTGCACCTCAAAGGGATGCGGAAAGAAAAGAGAGAACGCATTATATACTCCCACTTTTGAAGTGCAACTGGGGGATGAGGGGACCTAATCTCAAAAAAGTGATGGTGGCTAATTAAAGTCCGCCGTCCTTTAATTTTGTCGTCACCGTAGAGTCATTAGGTTATATCGATGCAGGAATGTGAAAAATGGGAAGTGCTCTTGCTGGTATTCGAACACAGGACCTCCCGAATACGCGTCAAAAGTGCTTTCAGTTACACCACGAAGGCATGCGAAAAGGACGGGGGGGGGAATAACTTATAAGATTATTGCACGAATGTGGTCTTCTTGAATATATCTTTGTAAGTCGTTTATCAAGTCTATATGAATAATTAAGTAACAATTTCATTTAGCATGTACTTAAAGATTGATTACTAAACGAGTATTATAAAATATTCATAGTCGTTAAGAAACAGATGTGCAAGGATATAGAAAAAGACTAAGAGTGTAAATATACTAAGAGTCTAATTTACCTAAACATGCCTTTGGCAAGTGTTTATAGGACACAACCAACTGGTTTAAAGTAAAACGTATGGTTTTATTTACAAGACGAGAGCAGCGCATGTCTCTGCTTATTTCGGCTTCAATTTTGAAGGAGATTCCCCCCCCCAGAGAACAGGTCGGAGGGTTTCCCGCTCCTCTTTCTCTGCCTACAAACCACCCTAGAGAATGTGCGGCAGAGGGCATAATTTGAGTGCCCCCTTTGCCGCACAGACACTATATATTTACAAAACTCCACACCTTCTCCTGGATTCGAACGCGGCCCTATTGGTACGGCATCTAGAGCACACTATACCATTTGTCTGACTCTCATTGTGTAATCATAGGGTAAACCAATTAATAAAATAAGATATGATTAGGTTAAAGTCAAAAGTTTTTCATTCCCATTCAATTTATATGATGGGAAATTTGTGGCTACATTCATATGATTAAAGATTCTAGACCTATTTTTCAGTTTATTATAATAAGCCATAAGGGATTAGCATCTATTTTGATGGAGTTTTAAGTTAAACATTTAAAAAAACTTACAACTCTTTTTGACATCATAAAATTTGCCGTTTATTAAACTGCGGCGGACCACACCGAGATGACAAAATAGTGTGTGCGTTCCCCTCAAATCACCGTTTCCCAGCTGTTATGACGTGCCAAACGATATAGCCTGAAATCTCAGACACAATAATTCGCTCCACTTGACAGTGCAAGGGATATAACTTTACGACTACTGTCAGAAGGTTTTAACGTTCTGCGCCGTGACTATCTTCAAAGCCTCTCGATTTCAGGAGGGCTGACGAACCAATGATTTTGTTTTTCCTCTGATATGACGAATCAGAGGATGTAGAATACTACTGAAAAATTAAGGAGGCGTGGCTAATTCATTCTGAAGATTTTTTTCATCGGAACAACATGTCAGAAGGCACCTAAACTTTCGACTACAGACACCTAGAATGCTCTTAAACTCTCGACCAGAAAGACTCTCGCTGGCAGGCTCCTCACGTCATGAGGATTGTAACTTACTTCAATAACTATTCTATACTATTCATGAATTATATATAAATATTAATAATAATATATAAATATATAAATTATATATAAATATTAATATAATTATATTTGTAAAGAGCTTCTCGTAATTGTAATAAATGTGTTTGTTTTAAGTTCAATAATGCAGTAATACGCAACCTCTCAAATTTATTAAACATTATACGGAATCAAATATGCTACCTGCCGCCACTCAACACAGTGGTAAACCCCTAGTAACCCACAAAACCTTTAATTCTGCCGCCCAACCGATATAGTGGTTAGCATCGCTGACTGCCGTGCCAAAGGGCTCGGGCTCGAATCCCGGAGAAGGCATGGATGCTTGTAAATGTGTAGTATCGGTGCGGCAGCGCGGCACTCTAAATATGCGGCGAGCCGCAAGTCCTCTCATGTTGTTTAGTGGAAGGGGAAAGGGGTGGGAGACCCTCGGACCCGTCCCCCCCGCGGTGCCCTCCATCAAAATTAGGGGCGGAACTGAGCCAAATAGCACTGTCACCCGTTAGGTGCTCAAGGCTGTTGCCAACGACATGCGTAATCTGGCGCTCCTTGACACGAGAATTCTCGTGGGCTTGGGCTGACTTTGTCAGACAAGGGAGCATGAGTAACAACAACAACACCTTTAATTCTGCTGCTATTCTGAAACTTAATCATGGAGACAAATAACTGAATTAAAAATTTCTGAGGCTAGATTCTAAAAGATACATAGTAATAAAATTTGTCTGTCTGGGAATAATTAAGAAGTAATTAATGTAAAACAAGGACATATATCAAAGTGGTTCTGCTCTAAAGATCGTTTATTTTCTAGTAATATGACTCAACTATTTTAGTAAATTATATTACGAAAGTATGTTACATAAAAGCACTATAAGCATAAAAGAATTTCTTAAAGAATTCATGAATTCTGAACAGCTACTGGCATAAAAACAAAAATTTTCCGCTACCAAATCTTTGATGTCACTATCTACTCTCTATTTATTTAGAAAAAATGCAGCCTGCATAATCTAACCAAGTTCTAAGAAATATTGTAGTCGGTGACGTACGGACGTCTCAAATTTCTTCCCGCATGCTTTTGCATTAACCAAAACACCTACAAACACTCCGCTTTTCGCCGTCTGGACAGACAACAATGGTAAAAGTTTACTCATACGGAGTTTGAATGCTTGGCCAGCCGTCTTGCGACAGCTTTTCCATCTACGGACGGCCGCTTAGTTGGAGGTTTTATAGTATCGCGGCTGTTAAACTTCGTCTAGTTTACTGATTAGTACTGATTCATTGATATGACACTGATTATTAATACTGATACAATACCGATTAAATGGGAATGATTTTGTATAAGACGATAAATAATATCAGTATTCTATCAGTCTTGTATCAGTCATATTTGCATCAGTAATGTACCAGTAATGTATTTTGGATATTAATCTGTAACTCTGTAACATGTTATTTTGTATGTCTTGTCGAGCAAATTGAACACCTTTGAGATGGCATTATGTATTTTGAAGGGGTGGTATTGATAGTGGTGGACATGGTACTTATACACTGATTAACCGTTTGGTAAAGAGATAGTGCCCACATACCCCATTCTTTCTCTCTCTCTAGTTTGCTGATGGAAGACTTTGCCCGGAGGTGAATGCCAAAGTCTCTTGAACTTCATTTAATAAGAGAAGATTTGCTTCTTAACAGTATTTAAATACTTCCATGCCGCAAAGGCCCTATACATCTGCCCCTCCATGAGGATAAGGACAACTGGCCTATTATTCTTAAACTGTTATTGCGGGTCTTGTGGAGGAGGATGACTACTATCTGTGCATCATGGGCAAGGCCTTCACAGGTGACATAATTTAACAAGTGCTGCTGAGTTACGTGGGCATACAAGGCCCATGTCTTCACCGAAATTCGAATCGGGGCCTACTATAGAAATCCCAAGATTATGAAAGCCAGCTCCCCTACCAGCCTGTCAAAACTTTGGACCTGCATCACCAAACCTAAGTTAAAGACGAACTCGCCAACTTGTAGGTCAAAGCTAGTCTGCAACAGAGGACTTACAACGTAGAAGGGTGAAATTGCCATCACATTTTCCTAAATTTAAGCACATTTATATTCGTTATTTAAAGCCCTTTCAGTTACTTTTTTGACCGAGCAGACAAAACAGAACAGTAGAAGTGCAGGAAAGATTCAACATAAGAAATAAACGTGTTGATTAAAATAAATTTTACGAAGTTACTGCTTTAGTCGTCATCAAAACTGATAAATACATCAAATAGTATTTATTACACGTGTAAGAAATAATTAATACTATTTATAAACAATTTAAGAACAAGCAGTTCAATAAATAAATGCACTTGCAGCTATTTAAATGGCCGGAGGCTTTTAACAGTTGCGGGTTATCCGTTGTCTTTATCTTCTGCGAGTTCAATTTGGGGACGATCCCTCGAAATCCGCTTTCCACTTGTGAGTAAAACGCGATGCCGTAGCGAAGGGTTTGATAATGATTGAAAGCGATGGCAATAGAGGTTGAGTGAGGGGCCGAGAGTGGCACTGCGAATATTTTAATCCATCGCGAGAAAGGGAGAAATGAGGGGGGTATAAAATTGTTTCCTTCCTTTCTTCACATTTTTCGTTCTCTTTTCGGAGCTTTTAAGCTGAAAATGTTTTTGACGCCACCACCTACGCCACTGCTTCCCTCCACTCACAGCCGTCTTCGTTTTCGCTATATTGAGAGGAAATTCACAACTGTCTGAGAGAGCAGAAAGCAAAAGGGACTGAATCGGCAATGGATGGCTTTAGATGTGCAATTGCGAAGGGGTTAAAATAGAAGTGGTATTGTCTTGTTTAATATGCAAGTAGTACAACTGTTACGTCCCTGAAGTTTTAATGATTCACTTGTTAATATTGATAGTTTATACATTTATCCCTCCTTTAACATGGTAGATAGGCTCCTAGAAACAACCGTGTTGTATGAAACCGCATTATAAGAAACATACAAAACTAGAATATATAAACAGATGCCTTCCGAAAACTGCTAAAAACAAAATATATATTTTTTTAACAGCTCTGACTATTGCTTCATTTAAATTTAGAGCCGTTGCTGCTTGTAAATGGACAGTAGATTTGGACTTGATATGATCTAATGCCACTGATGTTTATGCTTTCTTTCATGGGGTTGTAAGGATTTTAAGTTCACTAACGTTTATTTTATTTGAAAACTTGACTATCATCTCTTATTTTCCACTTCCGCCCAGAATTAACGCGTGAATATGTTTATGCAAATTGTACTTGCTAAAGCTTAAGTATTTAAGTTGTGGCTTTTTGCCAAGAGTAGAAGGAAGGAGAGAGAGTTCTCTTGCTACGAGTCTTCACGCGAGCTTGCCATCAGTTACTGTCCGCCTTTAAGGCCAGAGGTTAACCCTCTTGAAAGTTAAAGACGTATTGTAGTTTTCCTCAGTTTGTGTACTAAAGACGTCGTAGTCATTTAAAAGGCCAGTCTCGGTGCTAGTCATCCGTGTAAAATATGAAAAGTTAGCTCTTATTTAAACTTTATTTAGTTAGTAGTCTTACATTCTTTTACGTTCAGACCACAAGTGGTTGGTCTTTGTACCCCAAAGTTCGGGAACGTTTGTAAAATCGATAAGCAAATAAATGGTAATTTGAACACTTCTTATCTTTGCTGTATCTTCTACCACATGCACGAACATAGCTTTTAGTAAGCTCCCTGTTCCTACTCAGGACTTCAGTTATGTTTGCGAAATCAATTAGAAGAAGCAGTAGTCCTGATAGGGTAATACCATTGAAACCATCAGCTATTGAATGTAAGTCAAAAAGGCCCGTTTCCAGGGCTTCGTTTTCAGCCGAACGCTTCCAAAATGTCTCCAGTTCAACAGGCACTCAAACCAATTCATTCACAGACACTACAGGGTGTTTATAAAGTCTCGGACCCATTTTGATGTCTAATAACTCATAAAATAATGAAGATATAAACAAACTTATGGCATTTATTGATGGAATAACTTATATATTTTCCTTTTCAGGTTTGAATATCTTTACTTTTGTAAATATCGTCTGCGCGTGTGGTTAATTTCAGATAATTTCATTTTCCAGTCTAAATATCTGTACGTTTCTGTAATGTTCTCCGACGAAGCATCCTTTCATCTTTCTGGCATTGCTAATCGCCATAATGTGCGTATATGGAGATCTGAAAACCCCCACGAATACCGTAAGGCAGAAAGGAATTCTCCAAAGATTAATGTGTGGTGTGGACTAATGCACGACCGAATCATGGAGCCTTTCTTTTTTATAGAAAAGAGGATCTCATCAGTCGCATACTTAGACATGCTGGAAAACTTCGTATTTCCACAACTAGAAGAGCTTCAGCCACATGTCGTTTTGCAACAAGATGGTGCACCACCTCATTGGGGTACCATCGTTCGTAGTTCTTTGAATGACCGTTTTACGGGAAGATTGATTGGGCTAGGTCTAATTCCTTGGCTACCCAGATCGCCTGATATAACGCCGCTGGACTTTTTCCTTTGGGGATTTGTAAAGGACAACGTTTACAGGAGGAGAGTGTCGAACATGGATTATTAGAATTACAACCGCAATAGCCTCTGTGGATGCCGAAATGCTTGCCGGTACTTGGCGTGAAATTCAATATTTACTCGATATTCTCCGTGCGACGAAGGGGTCACACATGGAAGTTCATTGACAAGGGTCATGAAACTTCTTGAATCTATCTAACCATTTATGCTATTAATTTTAATTTATCTTTATTATTTTATGAGTTATTAAACATCAAAATGGGTCCGGGACTTTATAAACACCCTGTGCTGTAATTACTGGATTTGGAAATCTGTAGTCGGCTTAGGATTTCATCGTTACTATATGAACTTGATATGATGAAATATAATCATACCATCCCTCAGGAGGCATGGCTTTGGAAAGTAATGGAAAATCTACTAGTACTCCCAAGCTTTCCAGTTTTAGCCGAACACTATTTGGTAAGGTCTGAAAATTCACCTAGACACAAAAGCAGCATCAACTAATTTGCAGACAAAGGCTGCCATCGTACTCAGAAGTCATCAGCCATTTTCTACTAAATGTGTGTTTGACGATCAGGACTGGACTTCTACTTGTATTTGGGCACTTACCCCACCGTAGTTTCGCAGAATTTCAAAGATTTCAATTTAGAGTTATTTTTATTTGATTTGTTCAGCTGTATAATCTGTTAAGTTCTTTTTATTATAAGTGAAACTGATTTCAGAATTTTACAAAATCTCCGACAGTGAATGATGGGTTTTGTGAAATCTGTCTGAAGTATGGATTATATAAAGCGGAACTGAAGGCATTTTCATTTCATTTAGCTATTCAGAAAGATTATATGCTTTTACTGGCTATACGAAGAGCAAATGAACGATAAAGGCTCATCAAATATTTCGCTGTCACCAAAAGTTTACTCGAAGTGTATGATCTAATGCGTAAGAGATTACCTTCCTTTCTTATGAAATTCATCTGCTGCTTTCATTCGAGTTTCTGAATCTTATATACAATTGATTCGTTTTATATATCAAATATAATAAGATACCATGAGGAACTAAATGATAAATATACATATAAATGTCTCATATCACCTATATAGAAGTCTCAATAATTAACATACCGTTGTTTATTCGAGTATATATTCCCCTAGCTTATCATTAGGTTTTGAATATTTACATAATAATTACACATAATTTTCCTCTCCCTGTATCGTAAATAATCTTTCCGTCTGAGGGTTAGTTTATTGATAAATCATATTCCCTTGATGAATTTTTATTTTCATTTGCATTTTTAAATTTCATTCATTTTATTTTCCTTTGCATTTATTGTTTCAAATACATTCCTTGCAGATTCTTCTTTAAGCTACTCGGACGTAGCAAGTGTTTTCACACTTCAGAAAGTTTCCATCCACACATGGACTTCACCTTACTTCTGTTATTTACGTTCCAGCTCATTTTAATCTTATCTACTACTGATATGTTTGAGCTTTCCAAATCCGGGTCTTTTATTCGACACCTTTTTCCTTCCTTCCTCCGATGCCCCTCTTGGAAAATACGGTCATGGCCCATTCACGTCAAGCGCTCGTGGGGCTTTAGAATGTGATGGAGCCTGACACATCGCGATCCGATTAAATTGCCGTCAGATATCGATTCATTACCTGTCTGATATTGAAATGTTAATATTACTATGTGTTCTTATTGGAAGGCAGATTTCTTTTAAAGAGATGATATTGTGATAGTTATATCAGTTTACCAATGATTACTTTTCATTTGTTACGTTCTTACGGTAACGACATTCTTCGGGAATTAAATTACTAATGATTTTCCCCTTACAAATTTTGGACGATAGAACTAGTTAAATCTGATGTAAACACTACCTAACTTTCTTGCACGGCTTATTTAGTTATACACATTTTTCGCTGGACTTAATTTACACTTTCTTCCTGGAATTCCATTAGAAATATTTCTCATTCAACCAATTCCAGTTGATACACAGCTAAAATCAGTTGATAAAAGCAATAACAGTTACAACTAAAATAAAAATTAAACGAGAGAAAACAAGTAATTTTAATGAATGGGCACGAAGACAAAATTTTCGGTGCACGAAACTAAAAGTTAACTTTTATTCCCACTGGGCAGAAAGACAATATTAAGTTGGTGCACTTACCTACTTAATTCACTATTCTGCTAAAAGTTTCATTTGCAAACAAACAGCGGTCACATTAGACCTAGTGCTACTTAAGCTTTTAAACTGTTGATAGTTCTACAACTATTGCATTCAGATTAACTAAAGGCACAAAAGCTTTAACCGGAACAAAGGAACAACATAAATCAACAAATGCACAATTTGCTAACATATAAGAATAAAAAAGCCAAGCTCACCGAGCCGACTAAGAGGATGGATATATATGTATATTATATACATATGTGTGTGTGTTTGGTGCGGCCAATTGCAATGTTATAGCAGTCCCATATAAAAATTTCAACGTTTTACGGCTAATGTGTTTTTAAAGTTATGCTAGATATATTCATATGAACGTACGTACATACAGATGTCACAATAATTCCTTTTTGAATCCGTTTCAGAGTTCTTTATTCGAAAGAGTCCTTTATTCTGCCGGTACATACAGATGTGACTCAATAACATAGCTCAAATGGATTCAAGAATGGTCAAAATGGATATTTTCGTTTATGATAGCCGACATTTTTTGAGATTACAATTCATCCTTTCCTCCTTTTATTTCCTCGTACAAGGAAGAAAAAAAAGGGAAAATACGTGTAGAAATAAGGCAATAGTTAAAGACGTTAAAATGATAACAAACATCTAGTTCTAATTAAAAATTAGTCTCAAGTTACAGTTAAAAAATAACTTATCTTTACAATTAAACGAGTTTTGTAGAGCACGAATACACTTATTTCCTTTAAAAAACTGGATGAACGAGTGCTACGAAGTTGAGTCGCCTTTTTCATACCAAAGTAAAAACTCCAACACACCTCTAAGGAGCTTCCTCGGATACTCCAGATTATCTGCATCTCAGAAGCTCTAAAATCCCTAAAGTACTACAAAGTACCTTTAATTCTATTTGAAGCACAAATGAAAAACAAATATCTAATTTAGTTCTCCACTGCACGCGTCAGTAAAAACGTACCACGCAGTTTCATTACTGCAGAGGGAGTTGGAAACCGAGCTAAAGGCCCAATCAGTTAATTAGGGGTGACGGTGATTTAAATGCTATCTTCCTCGCGATGGCAACGCGTTATTTAGAGTCAGTTTCCCGTTGCTATAGCGACATATGCTACTCCCGCATACCGCACTCTGTAATGGGGCGAAAGATGGCGCTGAGGAAGCTGAGTTCCAAACTGAGTACGAAGATTACTATATAGACCTAATAATACATAATTATGAAATCACTACAAGTATCCAAATATAGCCAACAGGAGATTTTGCATAACAAGCATGCAGTTGCTATAGGGAGGGTTGAAAATTTTTTAAAAAAATTAAATAAAATGAATTTTATGGACATTCCGAGAATAAACATGAAAATAAAATAAGTCTTTGTTAAGCCAAAATACCTTAGAGATGATAATAAATGAAAAACAATCTTTTAGTACGCTTACCAGACGTCCCGTTTTAACGGATACTGCCCTCGTTTGTTGATGTGGTCACTGTATTCCTGCAAATTGGTTATTTTGTTCCGGTTTTATTTGGTAAAATTTAAAGGCGCCAAATATACGCAAATAATATTAATACAATCCTGCAAGAAAGCATTTTATCATAGGTGTTTTTCTTACATTTGTAGAGACATTAAGATTTTTTTTGGAGCAGGAGGCATGAAAAATGAGCAATGCCCTCACCGGAACGTCTCGAATCCGAACGATGGACCTCTCAAATACGCGTCGCGCTTGCTGACCACTACACCACGAAGGCATGCGAAGAAGGCGGGAGAAATACCTTATATACTCCCCCTTTTTTAAAGGCCGACTAGGGATTAGGGTACTTAGTCGCCAAATCCTGGTGGTAAAGAATCATCATTCACCACCTTTTAGTTCGGGCGCCACTTGTTGAGGCATTAGGATTTTTTTGAAGCAGGGGTCATGAAAAATGAGCAATGCCCTCCTCGGGACTCGAACCACGGTCCTCTCGAATACGTGTCGAGCGCGCTGACCACTACACCACGAAAGCATGCCAAGAAGGCGGGAGAATTACCTTGTACATTGATCTATAGGAAAACAGTTTTGGTGAAGCAGAATCCTATATTTGGATAAAGAGTATTAACATGGTCATAAACTGAGCTCCAGGTAAAAACATTAATGAATTTGTCGCAAATAATACAATAAAGGTGGATCACCTTTTGATGAAGTTGTGATTGTAAAGCTTTTGGGTTAGCTAATTTTAGCATTTGGAAAAATAAAAGCACTGAAGAATAATGAATACAACTTTTCAATATTTTCGAAGAGAAAAAAAAATGCTTCATTGTATGCAAAGCTTGATCAAATAATAGAATACATTTTAAGCATACCACGCCCATCTGCAACAGTCCAAATAATTATTCTCATTAATTAGTCTTATATTGTCTGAAGAGAGAGATAGAATGATTGAATCAACCGTAAAGGCTTTAGAAAATCAACCGTAAAGTAAATTGCAGTGAATTTCTCGAATTTTTTCCCGCTAAAATTAACAAAAGCTTTTAGAGAAATTTCAAACTATCTATAACTACTAATAACTTCTTAAAATATAGTATTTTTAGCTGAACTATTAAAAAATTTTAACCCATTATTGTACTTAGTTAACAACATTTTTATTTAGCCTTTTAAATCATACGTACGTATGGCGTATTTTCTCTGCACTGGCCCGGTTGTGTAAAAGAATATTATCTTTTTTCCAATGTCGGGTACTTGCCTATAACAGCTTTGGCCACTTATCAAGGTTAAAAGTGGTGAACATTTTATTGTGAAGGCACCTAATAGGCGGCCACAGCTATCCTCCTATGACGGGGCAAACAATTTTACATCCACGCTTTCTCCGGGATTCGAAACAGGGCCCTTCGGTATCGCAGATAGGCTTCCCTAACTACTATACCGTCTGTGTAGCAAAACATATTATGGTAAACGTATCTTTGAATGGCAGGTCCTAATTGCAGTAATTTGCTACCCATATAATGCTTTATAATGGTACATAATAAATATTGCTCTTATAATGTATTTCATGCCTTTTAATGCATAACCAAAAGGAAATTTATTCATATTAAAACAAAGAACCATCTACTTGCTGAATAAAGATTAGATTTTTTACAGAATGTGCGTCGTCGTGACTCTGGTTTCCATTTATTGAAGAAATAAAAAGATAAATATAACTCATATTCAAACAATGGCTTACCTGCTGTTAATGTTCGATGAAAAGCATTTTTACCCTATTACAGCGACGAACGCAAGAATAACTGTCAAGAGTAAGTTTTATTTCAAGGTGCCTTTGTATAGATAACACGCTTGCATTCATGTTACATATTAGGAAAACTGTGAAAACTCTCATGCGGTGGCCCAGATTTGAACCCATATCAAACTACCAGTATTCAGCGAATCATCCTCCCTACCACTGATGGTCAAAATGTTTTACGGCAGAACTTATAGCATACTTTAAGCGAAGACGGCACCGATCCATCGAGTGTACAATTTCATAGCTAGAAGTTCTCAGCTGGGGGGGGGGATTTCCAAGTTTGCTCTCCAGGGCGATTCCTGAATTTAATAGTTAAGTTGTAAAAAACGCATTGCAATCAAGGTTTTAATTTTTACTATGTACTTATTTTATCCTTGTAGATTAGATCCCATCAAATAGATCTTAATTATTTTCTATCTCTCTCTCTTTATACAAATATATATACATAAACGGTCTGTTTGCAATCCAAGAGATTATCTTAAAACAGTAGTTTTCGTATAGTTACACACATACATATTACGCCAGCTTCGTAGAAGTCGCTACTAGTTCATTCAGTGTTTTGATCCCGGCGAATGGGCTGGCTGCATGGGCATTTTTATGGTTTTCACGATGTCTAACGCATACACGAGATAGTCTCTCTTACAAATCCTCCATGAAGCCATCCTTTCCCGTCGGCAGATAGTTCTAGAGTGCTTTGCCTAATTAAATAAACAAACCAACTTCGTACGGAATCAAAACTTGAAGAATTTTGTTTTACTATTTAGCCTTCAATGTAAAATCCTTCTAAGTGTATAGCGCCTTGTTCTGTGGCACAGATCGCTCTGCATTTCAATTGCAGTTGAATGAAGTTCTCATGGTCCAAAAAGACGACAAAGACGTAAAGCAAGTCGTAGTCCAATAAGAAAACGGAAACATAGATGTTTTAAAAATAACAAAAATGAATTAGAAACGAAGAAATGGAAAATGATGGAACATTGGTGTTAAAAAAAATTATTTTAGCAAATTCACTTAGAAAACTTCCTCCTCAAAACGTTTTGGGAGAAGCGGGTGGGTCAACTAGTTTTACTAAGAGAAAAGTAATTGATGATGGAAAAAGTAGCGCGTGGAAACTTTTTTATCAATGTTGAAATATTGCATCACATACAGCCAATAAGACAGTAGCTTGATTACTTCGTGGAACTCATCATCTGGAAAACTGTTCAAGACTCTATGCTATTAAAATTGGCTGACATTTGTGACACCACTCGAAACTACTAAATGGAACAGAATTGTTTGATGGCAGGCTTCGTACAATAGAAATCATTCATTCGATTGACCTGTTTGAAGCCCAGCGCGATGAATCATCTTTAAGAGACTGTCCATTAAGTCTTTATAAAAATGGAGTTCACTGCCTGTGCTTCAGGGACAAATTCCTTTCAAATTCTCCTTTTTCGATCAAAAAAACTTTCACCATGATCTTTACTCATCATTTCTGACATTTAAATTTTTGTGGCCTATTAAGACTTCCTCTAACACAAACAAAATTATTACCATTTTATCTCAAGATGATAAGAAAAGCACTAAGTTTCACCTCTCTTTGAAAATTCACAATTTATGCCATCTTAACAACAAAGCTTTGCTGCTGTCCATTGATCAGCTTTTGAATGAATTACAGCAGACACTTAATGAAAAAGAAAAAAAGATCAACTCCGTACATTATTCACCCATTAGCATTCGATATTACAAGAAAAGCAATAAAAAGATTAAAAAAAAATCAAGAAAATAAAATATCGTAGTAATGATCATTTCGCAGGCATCCATGATTATTTTACAAAACATTAGTCCTAAAATATTGTAGGCGCACGGTGTTTAGGATACCCAAAATACACATACGTGTTTCTTACTCGTATTATCAAACGTCAATAAAGGACAGATGTGTGTGGTGAGATCATTCAAAAATTCTTAAATTAATCAATAATTGGTACAGTATAGATTGTAGCTCGGATTTCTTCATCAACTAAGGAGCTCAAATTTTAGCAAGAGCTTATTTTATTCTCGTTTCCAGCAAATCTTATAAATTAAATTAATAATAATTTTAAGCCATTATTTTAAATTTTCTATTATGTCATGTAAGCAGTTATAGATATTTAAATGCACAAAATATTGAGAAGTGAATTAAAAAATAATACTACTAGTTAAAATAATGATAATAATAAAAATAATAATAATAGTAATTAAAATAGCGTAGGATATCGTTTTAGATTCTAACCAGTTATTTTATGTTAAACTTTCCTATCCTTCTCATTTCCATTTTCCTTCGAGAATGTAAATTTCTAGCTGAAGTAAAATTCAAATGAGGTAGAAAAAAGAGAGCATTAAAAGAAAGCTTTTGAGGACAGAATCAAAGCATGTTTGTCTGCTGAAGGCCACGTTGCTAAATTGATTCTGTAGTTCGTAGTATTCTGCGGCGTTATGTTATTCTCGTTATTACGCTTATTACTCCGACATTAAATCAGAGCAATCTTGCCCATTATACTAATTCTGCAGCCATTGAGTTAACTTACTTAGTTTTAGGTAATCCATTATCTTTTATTTAAGCCATAATTGCTGGCATTTGTAAGCACGAACGGCGCCGTTGTTAACTTTTATTTGAATCAAATAAAAGTGTCCTTTCCGTGTCTCTATGGTACTTACAAGACATAATGATAATTCACTAATAGCCTTTACAACGTTTCGTACATTGTATGTCAACAAAGAAGGAGAAACGTCACAATGATAATTAATAGTAATAAATAATGGTAAATAATAATAATAGTAATAAAATAGTAGCTATGTGCAGTCTCAAAGAATGAAGGACAAAGAAAAGTCACGTTTCCGAATCTAAGAAAGATGACATCAGTCCGAATCGGTTAGGTTAGGTTAGGTTATTCAATTATGGCAAAGCACACGAGGGCTATCTGCCTAATGGGAGGGATGCCTTCGTGGAGGACTTTCTAAGGGAAACTGGCTCGTATACACGTTACACATGGGGAAAACCACGAAAACGCCCATGCAGCCAGCCCGTTCGCGGGATTCGAACCTCGGAGCGAACTACCAGTGTTCAGCGTCTTTACTGCTCGCCCACTGGTGGGCTCAGTCCGAATCGATCATACCTTATTTGCACTAATTTTTGGGATGGCCATGGCCCAACTGAGCTCCTTTATTTCATTGGATTAGAACTTATTCTCCCTTGATAAGTTTAATAACTTGTAAGAAGTATATTTAATATTCAAATTTTTTGTGCGTCTAACTGCCGAAGTTGATACATGATTCTGATTATATACTCGCAAGATTTTGTACATTATAATTTTGAGTCCATGTTTCACTCATAAGTAATACATAAAAGCATTAATACCAGTTACTATAGTTTTCTACTCATAAAAAAAGAAAAAAATCCGAATGCTAGAAAACTGCATGCTTTTTCGTTCTATATCCTTTAATCTTGCCTTTTCTAGCACAAGCGATGCTTTCTTTTTCAAAAAATTAGTTCTTTTATTTCAAATTTTTTCATTGTAAAAGTAATAGTCCATCTTTTATCGTCGAAATAAATATTTTGTTCGGAAATAAAATTAACTTCACAGTATAGATTGAAAATGATGGAATTCACATAAAATTCGATTTTGCTCCTACTTGAACATAATCGTTCTTTCGATTTCTTCAGTTTAAACAGTAAAATAGAATTATTTGCTCTGCGATTACTTTTGAATGAGATGCAAATATTTAAGTTTATAAATAATGACATTTTTGTCGCTTTTAAGCATTTTCTTTAGTCTAAGAGAATTTGCTCTTTCGGCATAAAATCCTTTGTTGAGATTGAAATAACTGTTAATATGTAAATGGTTCCGTCTGTCGTCTGTTTCAATCGGAATATTTACAAAATTTCTGTTTGACTATTTCGTTCCATCTTTTTGCCAAACATATGGTATGGGCAGTTAAATGGTAAAGCTTTATAGCCGTTTTAAAATATTTTGTAACTATATGGAAAAAAAAATTCATACTTTTGATGAATTTAATTGTAAACGCAAGCAAACACCGATTCACAAATCAGGTCTGAAGTTTTATGCAGTTAGTATGGAATTAGTGAAGGTTCGTTATGACGCAGGTTTAGTTCGCGTATGAGGTTTGGTTCACTCTTGCTAAGGTCAATAGAAAAACATGGTTAAGCCCTTCCAAGAGCTGACGTCACTTACTTAAAGAAGTAGGAGAAACAAAGACACACATATAGCAGGGAGTAGTTGCTTTTGAATAGACCAATGAGTAAGTGATGTCATACAAGAGCAAACCTCGTGATATAGTAAACTTGTTCCTACTCGTATGTACTGGTACAAGTGGACGGAACACCAGAATTTCGTCATTGGTCGTACTGGCAGAAATGGATGGGACACCAGAACTTCACCATTTCTCATACAGGTATAGCCAAGCTGCATTAACTGTGAAGTTCCGCCCTATTGTTGACGAAGGAAGCCCCATGGGACGATCCGAAGGTGTCCCACGAATGCTTCCCAACACCCATCTGTCGAAAGGACTTCCGGCTCCTGTCGCTTCACTTAAAACAAAGTACCTCCTTCTCGCACAGACAGCATAGGTTTAGATTAGGTAAGACTTCTTCGGTTATACGTGCTCCGCCAGAAATTTTGAGCTGGCACTACACGCACTGCTCCACCACTGAAATCCTCCGTATTAGGGGGGAGGCGGGAGACAGGCAAAAACTAGCCACCATCGTGACATTGGTATCGAGCTCCCTGCCGCTCGTCCCACACTTACAAGCGACAGTTTATAAGTTTTTCACTCCCAACCAATCCGACCGGGCCCGCGGGGTCACCACTCCCAGTCCTCGGTCTCATAGATGAGCGCGGTTCTAATCGCCTGACACTCCGACTGGTCGTCAGAAATACTACCTGCCAGTACAACAATGAGGTGCCAATGCCCGATGTTATTGGGACTTTCATCGTCCTTATCCCTCCTCACCCCGTGGGGCACCCAGGCTTATCTAGAGGCAGATGCATGCTTACCCCCACAGGTCACGAGGAACCGCCAAGCTCAATGATTATGTGCCCCCGTGACCGAGACTGCCTAGGTACAGATTCTAGCCAGTACTTCACAGAGTTCTCTACGTCGACCCCGGGGCGATGTAGATTAGGTAAGGTATAAGTGCAGTGGCTCATATTTCTTGTCCTGAGTCAGTAGATAAAGGCCCCTTGCAATATCTAATGGGACACTTTTACGGAGAGACGGGGACGCCCTAACTTTACCTTTTTGGTTATACAGGCATAGTCCCACGCCCTCCTCCTTGTCTGTTTTTATCAGCTCCACCACAGCCAAGGGAACGGACAAGACAGTACCAGTACGGTCCCTGCCGAGCCTGAACCCAACCTGGGTACAATACCCGGGCTCTAGTCTTGTGAAGAATAAGGTACAATAGTACCTGATATTTTACCCCCGTGGTTGAGACTGTCTAAGTACAGATCCTAGCCAGTACTTCCCAGGAATTCTCCTGAGTCAACCCCCGGGGGGAGAATATCTAATGGGATTAACATCGCCTTCCTGAGACCCATGGTGTCTTTCTTTTACCGAAGTGCTACTGTGCTACTGCAACCGACATGGCAAGCTCTGCCACTGCTGGCGGTGTCATCAGATGTCCCTTTTAAGTTCGCACTTGGGTAGACGGGGCATTTCCACTGCTACTTAGGTTATACCTTAAACACTGTATACAAGCAATAGTTATAACAGGACTACATTGCACTATTCCTTAAGTAATACGTTAGCCCTCTTGGACTGGTGGGACATGGCATTTAGCTGCGTACGAATTGACTGCATTTTCATCTCAGATGAAAGCAGGGTCCGGAACCCCGGACGGCTTTCACTAACTATTCGGGTATCGTCCGGATCCCTCATCTATCTAGAAAAACAACATTGCTAACTAGGTGTTGATGTTGCAAGACACACGTATTGCGGAATCGTGCAATAGCAATGTTTATTACACAATAGATGACAATATAAAGATACATTATATTCAAACGTGGTGTCACTATGCTGAATTGCAACAGTAGTAATACATCGTTATACATTAATAGTGCACTCGACATACTAATACATACACTAATAAAGTTCCCTAAACTCTACAGACATATTGCAGAGCAGTACCAGTGCACATTATGCAACT
>KK120612.1:433885-447639 GCA_000611955.2 Stegodyphus mimosarum | reverse complement strand
TATATAGTATATAGTATTATACATTAATAATACATGCATACATACATAAAATGTGCGTACAATATATTAATACATTTTGCATTAATAGTGCACCCGATATACTAGCATTTCATCATTCCCGGACATTCATTTGCTGTGGAGTTGGAACTCATACAAGACAATAAACCTTTTACCAACACTTGGAAAAGTTCTAGAAAGAGCAATAGCAGGCCGCTTAGGTCACCATCTAACAAAAAACAGGAATATAAGTGAAAACTAGTTTGGATTCTTACCTAACAAGACTACTACAAACGCAATTGACAACGCACTGGCTCAAGTACGGAAAAACACAACTCAAGATTTACACTCAACATTAATTTGCCTTGATTTGAAAAAGGCATTCAATTGTATATGGTGGCCCTGAGGACATTGTTATGCAGGCCCTCAGGGACGCGAAATGCCCAAAAAATATATTCATCATATTACAGAATTTTCTACAAAACAAGAAAAGCATAATTATTCATAACAGTAGAATAATGGAAAGGTACTAAGAAAGAGGTTGCTCACAAAGTTCATGTCTAAATGCAATTTATGGAACTTAACTTCCAATTACATCACCAACTATATTTGGCCAATCCATTCAAAAGTAATAGCATTTGTAGATGACGCTGCATTTATCATAGAAGGAAGAACACAGAAACTTCTTAGAAAAAAATGCTAACGAAACTCTACGTATCTTCAACTCCCTCTGTAAAGTTTGAAATTAGCCATTAGCCAAGAAAAGTCTAAAGCCATTATATTTCTAAAGCCCCCCCCAAAACATTACACACCTTCCCAGATTTGCTATAGAAGGTAAGAAAATAAAAATTACTGATAGCATCAAATTCATTGGCTCAATCATTGACAAGAAATTAAAGTGGATTGAACATTTAAAGTTCATTAGAAATGAAACCTCCAAAATTGCAAACAACATCCGAAAATTGGAAGGATTAAATTGCGGATTAAGTCCCAAAAAACTTCCTTTAATACAGTTACTGAAAAAATTGTATTATGTGGGGCAGAGATCTGGACTCAACCTCTTACCAAAAGCAAGAACACACAGTTGCAGGTAATACAACGCCCGGTATTACTATGCATTACAAGGTACTACAGAACGACATCAAATGCATAGTGTTGCCAGGAATAGCCCCTTTGCATATAACAGCTCAAATGGAACATACCAAGGGTACGGTTTTAAGGCTTCAAAAAATTGTTCGATAAAAGATAGAGTCTTCGAATATTCCAATTACGAATCTCCATGTAACCCATACAGAAGGCACCCAGCGGTAAATCCAAAAGTCAACTGTATTGCAAAAAGACACGCAAACTAGAGACTACTACCCATGCGCATACATAAAGAGCTCCAAAATGGAAATAGTCAGATGTGCATGCATTGTTTACATAAATTATCAAGATAAAATACTATGAAAAGCTAAACTTGGAAATCAGGACAGTATTTTTCAAGCTGAGTTATCAGCAATAAATATGGCACTAGAATATTATACCGAAATCGAACCAAAAAAATTCAAATGTATACAGATAGTAAATCCACGATTCTAGCTATAAAAAGTACTAAACATAATTGTCTGATCATTCAAGATACCTATGACATCTCCATCTCGAATCTTGATATACACTCACGTTTGTGAAAATTGCAACACCATGAAGGACTTACGCGAGTGAGCTGAAATTTTCAGGAAATGCAAAGTAGCGCATGATATGCAAATGATTAGAATTGCAAATCCGTAGCGCATGCGTATGCTGAGCAGCGCCCTCTGAACGGCTGATGGATCCGAATAAATAGACGGCTGTAGCGAGGCGTGTATGGTTATCGGTGGTTATCTGCTAGTGGTAAACGTTAACTCAATCTGTACTTATGCCTCGTCGACGAAAGAGAGCGAGATTTGAACAACTTACAGAGTTTGAACGAGGGAGAATCATCGGCCTTCGTGAAGCTGGATTGTCGTATCCTGCAGTAGCCTCTCGTGTGCAGCGTAACAGCAGCACAGTGATGCGCGTTTGGAAGCAGTGGACGGACGAGTGTCGGACAACTCGGAAATCCGGGAGTGGACCCCGAAATGTGACGTCAGCTCGCGATGATAGACACCTGGTCCGCATGGCGCGGACGGACCGTACAGCTTCCTCTAGACAATTGGCAGCACTGTGGTCAATAGCTACAGGTGTTTCATTGTGTGCTTCATCAATTCGTAGACGTCTGCTGCAGTGTGGACTGCGCGCACGGACTCCTTTATACAGGATCCCCCTAACGCACGACCATCGCCGCCTGCGGCTACAATGGGCCAATCAGCATAGAGACTGGCGTGCTGATTGGCAGCATGTCGTGTTTTCTGACGAATCCCGCTTTAATTTGTGGTACCATGATGGCCGCATTCGTGTCAGACGCTATGCCGGTGAACGCCACCTTCCGGAGTGCATTATCGAACGCCACAGTGGACGAACACCCGGAGTTATGGTCTGGGGCGCCATAGCATATCATAGACGATCTCAATTGCTACGAATTGTGGGCAATCTGAACAGCAACCGGTATATCCGTGAAGTTCTACAGCCCGAAGCTGTTCCCTTCCTTCAAAGCTTGCCAGGCGCTGTATTTCAACAGGACAATGCCCGCCCTCATACTGCTCGGATTGTTAAATCCTTCTTTGCAGCGCAGCAGGTACAGCTTCTTCCTTGGCCTGCGTGTTCCCCGGATATGTCGGCAATTGAACATGTGTGGGATGTCATTGGTCGGCGTCTTGCTCGTGATCCTCGTCCTGTTGCGTCTGCAGACGAACTTTGGGTACGCGTACAAACGATATGGAATGCTCTTCCTCAGTCAGACATTCAAACTTTGTTTGACTCCATGCCACGTCGTGTAGCAGCACTTATTGCGGCGCGTGGTGGCCACACAAAATACTGATTCTGATCTCTTGTTCTTGTTTGTTTGCTTTGAACATTTAATCATTTATTTGTACCACTACCACTCAACTGTGTATTAAATTGCATTCAACTATGACGATTCCTTCTTGGTGTTGCAATTTTCACAAACGTGAGTGTACATCCTACTATTTCATGGGTTAAATCCCATATGGGACTTTTGCAAATGAAGAAGCAGATGAAGCGGCAAAATCTGCTATTACTGACATTAACGCAGAATTAATAAATCCCTCTTGGCCCAAATCTTTGCTAAAACACCAACTTAAATGCGTACGGGAACAAGTATGGGAAGAAGAATGGAAAGATAGTGATAAAGGAAGAAGACTCCTCCAACTTAAACCTTAAGACAGACTTAGTACGAACCATCTAATGAATTGGTTTATGACACGACATGACCCCTTCCCCACGTATTTTTATGAACGAAGCGTAGCTCCTTCTGAGCAATGTGTATGTGGGGAAAGGGGCGACCCTAACCATTACATCTTCAAATGTCCATTAACAAAAAACTATCACTTGAAACTTCCTGAGACTAACATCTACCGGTGCTTGCAAAGAGCATTATAAATCTAACAGATAAGAATAAAAATAGAACTCTCAGTCATATTCCTCGCTAGTGGAAGAGAAGAATTGTGCAATACAAGATAAGGAAATATCACTGCAACACACTGGAACTTTCAAAAATTCAAATTAGAATTGACAAAACGACTTACTTGACAAAATACTGAAGGACAAAATCGACAAAAGTATAGACTAGAATTGACAAAAAGGACTAGAGCACCATACAACACCTCTTTGCATCCAACAAAACAAAAGGAAGTCCAGAAATATTCTCAAAAATAATTCATATGCAAAATGATTTCTGAATGAACTCAGTACATACTCTCTCCATATGCAGGCAAAAAAATGCTCTTTGCATTTATGTATATAATCACGTTATATATATGCTTGTAAATATATTGTTATATGCATGCCATTATGTATTAATTTGCTACATATTTACCTTTATGTATTTGAGTATGAAAGGCACCATATGTCACAATTATATTGTAACCCTATGTAAAAATTCTAAATATGTCGAAATTCTTCAAAAAAATAATAACGTTCAAATAAAGGATAATAATAATAGCCACACTGCTGATGGTTAACCAACTGATATTCCCTGCACTACAACCTAAAACTGAGGAGTTGCACGAGCAAATGTTGCGTCTGTGTTTAATTGCTTTGTTTCACCCTAACTAAAGCACTTTTGGGCGGCTTTTTTGTGCTGCAGCAGGTAGAAAGTCAATAATTTTATTTCCGAAGTCCTTATTTTTGAGTGAATATGATAGGCATGGGAATAAATCCAATTTGGCTTCTTTAGATGCAGTGACTTTGTTAATGGGCAGGAAAAAAAGATAATGTTCTAGGTTACCCCTACATCTACATGCACAGGAATATGTTTAAGAGAGAAATATCTATTCTAATATATGAAATTCTAAAGAAAATAAACCCGGGACCCACAGGTACAGCAACTTTCAGTGCTAGATGTCAGGGCGTCTGATGCGACAGTTCATTCTCAAACGAATGCCCAATTGCAAAATTGTGGGCATTTTAAACGGTTGTAGGAAAAAATGTCACTCGTAAAATAAGGAACGGAAAGACAGGCAGAGGAAAATTAGGAAACGGAAAATAAGTCACCATTCTTTTGCAATGGGAAAAATAAGGGATGTTTAGAAATATCGACGAGATGGGAGATAAAAGTTTTGTCGTAACAAATATACCTGCGGAATAGGAAAATCTTCTGACGATGATTGAAAGAAGATAAGCGAGCTGCTGGCCTGACCGATGGTAAAAATAGATGGTTGACCAGCGGGTCATGGTCATTAGTGATTGTTCCCCTCGTACCCCATGTAGTTATAGCCTTAAGCTGTGGTTCAGGGGTGAAACATTGTCACGTAACTAAGCGTTAAAAGCAGTATTAAAACAAACCGTTGTAGATGAAATTTAGTCTGAAAACACCTAAATTCAACACACAAAATTCTGTTACCATTTACTCAATCAATAAGATGACGCATAATTAACCTTATATTATAGATAAAGAACGCTTTTTTCCTTTATTTATTTTGGCATTTCTTGCATTAATTAATTATAGCAAAGCATTCGAGGGCTATCTTCCTAAGGGAAGATATGCCTTCGTGGAGGATTTTAAGAGAAACTAGTTCGTATACAATTTAAAAAGAACACGAAAACGCTCATGCAGCCAGCCCGTTGTCCGAGACTCGAATCTCGGACCGAACTGCCAATGTTAAGCAATGTTAAGCAGTACTGCTCGGCCGCTAGTGGGCCTCCCATTTCTTACATTAAAAGCAGCATATTGTGGAAATATATGTTTACATTATGTCTTGAAAACATACGCACTTGCTTACATTATGTTTTAAAACATTAGTGCACATTTGTTTACGTTATGTTTTAAAAACAAGCAAGAGAATGGCGGGCATGTCAGACTTGATCAGATAATTCCTTATAGATCTTGTTCGAATTTCAAGTTTTAACTTGTGAATTGCTCGCTGAATATTGGCTTTAATCTGATGTACGGGTTCATGGCTAATTTGAACGCACCTTTCTTTTTGTAGAAAGACAGAAAAAATTGCGGCCATTAAATTTGCCGATCACAATAAATAGTTAAAATTCTAAAATTTGGTTATGTTACTTAAATCCGGCAAAGCACAGGACAATTACCACCAATGTACAGCATCTACCTAATGAGAAGAATACCTTCCTAAAGGGCTTTTTAACAGGAACTGGTTTGTTATCCAGGTTACGGGTAAAGAAAGTCAAGAGAACATCTATGGAGATAGCCTGTTCGCCGCAACTTGAACCCTAGACTAACTGCCAGTATTCGACGAATTTATGACTCAAAACCATTGGGAAATTATGTAACTACCCAAAATTTCCTTCGAGAGGATTTTTATTTGCTGTGCTGTAAGAAGAGTGGTAAAAGGGTAAACTATTGAAGCACTACGCGAGCTCTAAACGCTACAGAAGTTATGATATGATTGTTATGAAAATATTAATCTGTTCATTTTCAAAGTAAAATTGAACAATCTGTACGTGGTGCTGAACCCTTTCTCATATAATGTCCAGGTGTTAACTATAAGTAACTAAAAAGAAAAAAATACGCTACAAGAAAAAAGTTATTTATTATTTACAATCATAAAGGAAACTATATGTCATCCCGTGTTTAAATATTAATTCATTCTTTAAATTGCCTTTTCTTCTTTACTTTCTTTTATTTTAAACCGTAAAAAAATAAGATCTTACTCATATCTTATGTAACCACCTTGAAAATTTAGAAACAAATTTTAAAAAAGGATGTTTACATTGCTATGAAAATTTACGAATCCCTTTCCCAAAACTTTCATATTTCTTGATTACACTCCCGAAAGCTACTTTTGAAAACAATGAAATGAGCCAGACATAAGCTATTTGTTACAACTGCACTCCTCTGAATTCAAACCTCTTTCAAAATCGTACGCCAACATGAACCCTTCTCACTATCTGTGCTTTGTGGTAATAATAGTAATAATAATAATAATAATAATAATTCTCTTGCGAAGAAAATTGGAGAGCCCGGAGTTGACGAAACGGGAAGGAACAAGGGGGAAAAGATTAATTAATATTACGTTTTAAACTCGCAGCCCTAATTAGGGCACGATTAATGCGGGGGGAGAAGCCACTTGTAATTATGGCCCTCATTAAGGGCCCGTGCCTATCCACTAATGACCGGAGTAATTACGGATGTAATTAACATAGCCGGCGAGAGGGGGGACCCCTGTGTACCCGGAGTTTGTGACGGCCCACGGCGGAAACGGTTCTCCCACACAATCTTCAGGTGCTTCTGGGGGTTGAGTTTCTGTTAGTGGGGGTCGGTTACCTGTTTCCTATCGTCGGGGAAGCTCTCAGACACCCCTCTGAGCAATTGACCAGATAGGGATGTGAGTAATTGCTCGGAAATGTGCGCTTTGGGAGTCTGGACGGTGATTGGTCACCGTGAATTTGGCAAAATGTGTTCAGTTGAAGCCGGAAGTAAGTCAATTATAGTGAGAGAGGGTGGAGAGGTTGTAGAATAGTGTATCGCTCTCCCTCAGAGCTCATTATTTTCTGCGTCGATCCCCACCTGTAAATACTACACAGCTCATCTGTTTTACATCTCTAGACGTTTCATTTTCCGCAAATGATAGAGAAGCATAAATTTAAAATGAATTCGTGTTATAGTCGCGTAAACAGAAAATGAAGAAATAAAATTATCTTCGCCGAAACCTTAATAAAAGGGAAGAAAAATCTAGTTTTGTCTTTAAGCAAAGGTTATCCTACGCAATGTTAAACATACAAGAATGTTGAACATAGATTTTCCGAACGTAAAACAACACCATTTGCTTTAAAGTCAAACATACACAGGATCGAAAAAGCGCTGAATCGCTACATCACAGCATAGATCGAAGCTGCATAGAACGATCCGCAGCATAGGATCGACGCTACGTCCAATATAGTATCGAAGATATCAATGTATGATCGATTACAGATGTCGATATTCTACACACGATCGATTACCAAAATACAATCGGCACGATAAAAAGGAAATTTTATTAATGATGTATTAATGACTAACAAGATCAACGCGCATTTGGTTACAACGCGGATGGGTTGGTACGATTGTAGCCGGCAACTTGAGAAAAGAAGCCGGCACTCTTCTTGTTTGCAAAGGCGCCATGGCGTATAGGCACAAAGGTGATGATATCATTGTGAAGTTCAATATTGCGAAAAAAGCAACCATCATCAAGGCTGCCGAGAAGCTCGAGTGAATGTCTTAACACGTGAAAGTATATTGGGCATTTTTACGTTCTGATTTTGGCAACACTGGTTGAGCAAAAGAAATAAGGGGGTTGGGGAAGTTTACATTGTACCAGTATATAATATGTCATTAACTTGGTAATAACAGGTTTTCTGCTTTTGTAAAAGTTTCAAAATTGTAATACATTTATTATCAGTCGTGTTTAACAATCTTTGTTAATTTAAATGCTCTTTAATATTTTTTGGCTTACGATTTTTTTAAATAGTAAAACAGGTTTAAAAAACATTAAAAATGTATACACGGTCAAATTGACCGCACGTGTACCTTTTCGTTATAACGAACATGTGTTCTTATATGTGTTAACCTTGAAAAAAAGCCATTAACTACTCCAAAGATTCCGGCGCCTTTCTTTCGAGTTAATAATCACTCACCAAGAAAGACGGAAGGTTGCGCTCGTGACACAAATGTGCCAAAGGAAAAAAAAATGTTACAGTATCCTTATGAATTTCGGCGTCATGAAGAAAGCCACATCATTAAGCTGTTGGAACACCAGCGTGAAAGTCCTATTTTGGCGAATTAGCCTAGCCCAAAAGGACTATTAGCCTCGAAATACGATTTTGGCTATAAATCGAATCATATATCGCGTCGTTTCCCTTTTCGTTCGATTCTGTAGCCATTCAGCAAAATGTAATACATTTATCTTTCAGACTAAATCTGTCTGTTGTGCATTACCAAATTGGGCTATCTGAAAGTAATAGATGCAGATTTTAAGAATATTCGTTTCTTAGTTTTGAATAGAATTCATTTAAACACTAAAAAGGCATTTAATTCATGATCTCTCTAATTAAAAATATTCAATATTTTCATAGAATACCGTTATATATATATATTTTATTATTTGTTTTATGTTTCGTAAAACTTTAATGAATTTTTGATTAACAAACTTCAAGATTTCAATGCTAGTAGTGGCAACACTGTACGTAATAAAACATTTTCATCTCCAGCGCACGAAACAGTATATCGAAAATTCTAAAAATATGTTGTTTTTAAGTATGTGATTTCGCTGTTAAAATTTATTTTATGTGGCGTAAGTGCGAAGAACGCGATATTTAATAAATAAAGTTAACACACAAAACGTTAATAACAAAAAGACAAAAAATAAGTAAATTGGTAAGCCATCTCACTAACAAAACTGAACAATAATATGAAGTGAGAAAAACTGAAAAGACGCATGTCGTCATTGACTGGGTCGGAAATACTAAACATAGGACGGTTTTTAAATTTTTGTGATTTTGCTGTTGAATTGTTTTTGTTGGCTTATTCTCACTTGCCTGACGTAGTCAGCCCAAATAAACGAAATTCCTCCTAGTAAGGAGAGATAGATTACGCTTGTCGTTGGCAATAGCCTTAAGCATCTAACAGGTAACAGGGAGATTTGGCTCAGTTCCGCCTCCAGTTTTGGTGGAGAGCACCCCGGGGGGAGACGGGTCCGAGGGTCTCCCAACGCTTTTTTTCCATCAAGCCACACGAGAGGACTTTCGGCTCGCCGCCTATTTAAAGTGCCGCCATGCCGCACCGACGCTATACATTTACAAACAGCCATACCTTCTCTGGGATTCGAAACCGAGCCCTTCGGCACGGTAGTCAGCGACTCTAACCACTATACCGGTTGGGCTGCGCTGTTGAATTGTATATGGCATAAGTGAGAAGAAAACGATGCTGAGTAATAAAGCTATAAAGAAAAAGGGGGGTTAACAGGACTGAATGCAAGAGCAGTCTAGTAAACAACGAGCTAAGCAAGAGCGAGGGAAACCTTAGCAAACCCTTTTGAGTGATCTTTAAAATCTGAAACCTTTCAGATTTTATCTTTATAGTTTAAATTTTTTTAAAGTGTCATTAAATCTTTTTGTTCCTTTTAGCTTATCGTTGAATTCTGCGATTATGATGAATGTTTAATCTATATCAATCATCCATATCTAGTAAAAAAAACAGCATCACAGGGCGTCTCGAAAATTTCCAGAGTTCTCGATAGCTTCATACGCCCTTAAATCTGTAACCGACATAGAATCGTCGTAGGAACAGAATAGGTACTGCATAAAATCGACACCATCATAGGATCAGTATCAATATAAAATCGACATTGCCGTAGAATAATATAACTAAAAATAAGTCTTATAATTAGGAATAGCCCGCAATCAAGAAACTAAGAATTTGATTATACAGTAAACGATCCTTATTGTGATATTGATTAATGTTATCAATCGGATAATTAAGAATCGCCAAAAACTCGCCTGGTTGCATGGAAACTGCACTGAGTATTTGTTCAGTTACAATTAAAATAAGTCTAAAATATTAAAGAAAAACAAAATATTAACGGACAATTTTTAAACTGGAAAAGAATTGCAAATAAGATCAAAAGTAATTATATGAATTTCTAAGTGACTTTCCTTTTAAATTATACATATATTTTGCTGCACTTCATTTAAACTTATTTCGCGAATTATTTTAACTTAATAAGTATAGGAATTATAAGTATTACAATAAGTATAGGAACTAATTATAAGTATAGAAAGCTAATTATAAGTATAGGAACCGGAAGACAGCATTAAAAGTTAAGATTTTGTTATTTGTCCAAAACCGACTTTCCTTTTTCTTTTCAATTCACACTGCCAAAACATGGATATTTTCATCATTTAAAACCCTTCTGTGACTGGTAGTGAATAATTCCTCGTTCCTCACATCATTAGGTCAAATCCCAAATTTTCATATCTGAGGTAAATACAGTAATAATAAAAATCCAAGTGACTGTTATATCTTTAGAATTCGCACTCTCTTTGCCAATTTTGAAAAAAGAATTCTTCTACTTTTTTAAAAGACCGTTTACAACCGTTTACTCGGTTGGAATGCGCTTTAGCCCACTGCTTGGCGGCGATTGTTTTTGAATCAGCAATAAACGCGCCAACATGGGTAACTCCGTATAACATGCGTACGTTCAGGCCTACATTGTGCAATTCGCTGAAGTTTTTTTTAAGTTTAAAAGGAACGCTGTGCACATGGCATTTTCTTGTAATTTATTTTCATTATTTTAGCTTATTTTGTTCATTTGTGTACGTTGCCTACATTGTGCAATTCGCAGATGTTTTTTTAAGTTAAAACGGAACAGTGTGTACATGGTATCGTTTGTAATTTTAATGCCCTTTTAAAAAAAATTCCTTCTTTCTTCGATGCCATTTTGGTTACGTTTTCGCGGAGCGTGTCGGGAAGGTTATGTAACGGCATAAAATGTGTAAGTATTACAACATAAAATGTAAATAATTAATTTAAATCTAACTGACAAATATTTTAATGATCATAATGTTCGTTTTGCATATTATTTTATTATCTTTTTGTAGCAACAGTTTCCATACTAATTTATGCTTTAGAATTCTATGTTTTGTTTACAATAGGTTTTCGCGGAGCGTGTCGGGAAGGTTGCAATTGCAAAGACGTTTCGCAGAAACGCGCCGAATTGGCGATTTTTAAAACATCGCCAAGCAGTGGGCTAAAGCGCATTTTCACCGAGTAAACATTGTAACGACTTTAAAGGCAAACATTGACGATCATATGAACTAATCGCTTGGAGAGTTTAACAAAACATTTGATGACGAATCTGGTCTCCATAGCGAAACAGTAGATTTGTATACTCGGAGACATACTGTTTAATCGAGTTTTGAATTATTTACAATGTTCAAAATATCGTGATATGCTTCTTTAAGCAATGTTCATATGTATTTAAATTCTCGCATTTTTAGCGTAAACAACTAAAACGGTAATGATTATATTTCAAAAAATCCATTCTTTGCTGCACTGATAAATTTAAAACTTTCGAAAGTTTGGTTGGTAAAAGTTTACAATTGGGTGCTCCTTGTTTTCTGGCGATCCTTTTTTGACTCCAAAATTGGCGCCAAGAAGGCACAATTTCAAGATGGCCGCTAAACAAAACCAAAATAAGAAGTCAACAAATTTTACAAACTCCGTGTCCATGTACACATCGACCTACTTAAAAAAACACCAGAGAATTGCACAAACTACTCATTGCACATTGCCTTGACTTGGTCCATGTGCACATCGATTTATTTTCACTTAAAAAAATCAAGAAACTAAAACCAAGTTAAAACGCTCATGGTAACCAGAAATGGGGTTTTATCGCCGTAACTGAACAAAATTTTTCGCCAATCGAAAGGGCACCCAGTTCTACACTGGAGCCGTTTGGTTAAACTGTGATATTTACAAAAAAACACAACTCAACTATCATAACATTATTCGTATTTTGAAACACAGAGTTAGGTATCTTATTATGCTACTTACGGAAAATCCCGTCGACCACAAGAGACGGTGCCAATCGGGCCAAACCAAAAAAAAAAAACCATTTACCAAATACAAGAAAAATTTTCGATTCTTATTTTTCTTTCAAATTTATTATGCTATCATTTATTTATACTTAATTTTTCTTTCAAATTTATTATACTATCATTTATTTATACTTAATTTTTCATTAAAAATTCCCTTTATTTTTTCTATAATATCGCCATATCGTGGTCATAAACACATTTTTCAGGCCGGTAAGATCCCATAACTTTGGAAATACTCAACAGCATGCTCTTCTGTAATAGGCAGGTCCCAAATTTTAATATTTTTTTTTCGAAAATGTGTAATAGAGGGAAAAACGGTGTCTTTACTCAAGAATAATAACTACACGTGTGCCCAGCGTATTTGAAAAAGACTTTTCCATTTTTTGGCGAAAAATCGCGTATTTTGGCATATTTTCTTTAATAGGCAAAAATGGTCAACAGGTTCTTACGTAAATAAGTACCCTTATTTTTTGTTGATTTGCTATCTTGAAGTTTCTTGAGCAGTCCTTTAGGAATTTAGTGCCATAAATTTCGGAATTTCACTGCATTTTAGCTGGCGTTCCCACCATCATTTTGAAGGACGATTTACTTTTTGTAAAAATAAATAAGTATCACCAAAATTATCAACGGTTTTACTCAACACTTCTAATGAGAGAATTACTTCATTAATGTTGTCAACTAAATTTAAAATAGCAAAAGCTGATTCATTTTGAACAGTTGGTAAGCTTAGTGTCGTTCCGATGACATCGATTCATTGTGTCGTCTCTGATTAAGTTAAAAAGGAGCGACAACATTAAGTCACATTGAAACCCAAGAAAGGAACTGTCGATTTGTCTTGTTTCTGAGATTCGATGTGAATAAACGTACATAAATATTATAAATAATGTAAATAAACTATTGTAAATAACAAAATATTAATTTTGTCAGAAACCGAGAAGTACCATTATTAGCATATACCTACATGCCAAACGCTTCCCTTAGAAAACGTTCAATGCATATAAAATTTTGTTCCCTCTTATTTGAATACCTTTCGTCTAAAAGCTACAATACCACCACAAAATTACAATCCGAAATTTGAACGGATTAACGAAGCCTCCAAATACCGAAATTTTTTAATGTTGGATGTGTTAACTCGCGTTATTTCTTACACATGCTCTGAACAGATCATTGAAAGCTATCCATGAAACAGATCCTTAAAAGCTATCCATAGATCTAGCGTCGAATTGGGTGCGCCCAATTTTAATATTACCTCCAGAAGTCGGTAATGTTAAAATTGGTAATTTAATATTGCCAAGAACCTGTTCTGAAATTACACTATCAGATTAATTTTTACTACTATGATTTTTGGGTATTTACGTAAAAACCCGTCGACTATTCTTACCTATTAAAGAAAAGACGCCAAACTACGCGAGTTTTCGCCAAAAATGGAAAAGTTATTCTTCAGCAAAGACTCCTTTTCTCCCCCTCTATCACGCATTTTCGAGAAAAAAATTATTAAAATTTGGGACCTGTCTACTACAGAAAAGCATGCTGTTGAATATTTCCAAAGTTATGGAATCTTACCGGCCTCACAAAAATGT
>KK120612.1:412604-433824 GCA_000611955.2 Stegodyphus mimosarum | reverse complement strand
TAATATTAATATATTTGAAAGAAAAATAAGAATAGAACGTTTTTTCTTGTATTTAGTAAATGTGTTTTTTTGGTTTGGCGTGATTGGCGCCGTCTCTTTCGTGTTCTAATTCTTTAGTATCCATAATTAAACTTGCGATTTCAATATCAAGCTTCTTTAACTCAGTTTCTTTCCGTCTCAATAATTCAACACATTTCTTTATTAAATTAATTTTATCAGCTGTTATAATTACCACTATTACCTTAATATACTAATACGACTCCTGTGTAAAACGTTATAAGTTCCTTCATAATTACTCAATTCATAAGCATAAACTGTTTTCAAACATATGTTATCAACAAATTATTCTTAAATAAAATATGGAGCATTCACTTACCGCTCATAAGCTGAAGTAATCTTCACTGCCAACTTGCGTATTGCGTAGTTACAATGCTTTTAGAACAATCAGTCACTATCAGCAACAGCTCTTTGGTACTACTTAAACGAACACATCACTAAATGTTTCACTGCATAACTGGATGGTCCATTGAATAACTCACACAACACATAAACGTATTTATCCTTCACACCTATTCAATAACACGAATTCTAGATACGAAAATAGCCGTACGAAAAGTGATACAAACCAAGCGAACCATTCAACAGGGCTGCCACAAACGCAACACTCTTCTCAGCTAGGATTGTCGCCATACGTATAATTTAGAAAATTTAAAACACGGTCTGCTTGCATGAGCTGCTCGCAATATTTTCACAAAACAGATATTAAGTATTCATTGTTAAAACTGGTGGAAATGTATTCTAAAATTTGAATAAATTGGGTAATAAAATTATTTTCTTTGAAATGACCGAAAAACTGTATCTTTTTTCTTCACAACTTTTACTTTTCCCAGTTTCAAAGTTAGCTGACCAAAAAGCTTTTGCAAGCACCTATTTCATCAAAACGTTGCCGCCCAGACGGGAAAGTAGTTAGTGTTTCTGACTGCAGTACCGAAGGACCAGGATTCGAATCCCGGAGAAGACATGCATTTAAAGCGTCTGTCCCTTCATAAGAGGCAACGGTGGCCCATCTATTATGTGTCACCATAATAAAATGAGCACCTCTTCCACGAGAGTCAGTACACACGAGACTTAGTAGCGGTCAACACCTATTGCTGCCATTGGAAGAAGAAAATCTTTAAAACGTTGATGCACGTTTATTATATTATTTGCAACAATTTCGTTCCTTTCGTCACCAGAAACATCTAGATCGCGTCAAAACTGCTTATCTAAACACACAATATTTAGATTGGCAGCAATATGTGCGAAAGACTGGCGAGGACAATGGGTGAGAAAGACTGGATACCCATTATTACTTCTTGTATATCTGACACTTTTAAAATTACATTATGTTTGAAATGGGTGTTCCAAATATCGACCTGCTGTGTTAAGTGAATTTCTTTCAATTCTAGCGGAACCCAAATATCCATCTTCATAAAAAGGACAAAATATCGCAAGTTGATTTTCAATTGTTGTGTATGATACACGTAACCTTTTTGCAGTGTCTCCCACAGTTATATGATGCTTAGATTCAATTATGGCTTTAATTTGGTCTTCATCAACTTCAGAAGGTCGGCCAGAAGTCTGTTCCTCTTTCTGATACATCCATACAGTTGTTAAGCAATCAACACCAAAACATTCTCATACCTTTTTGCGGACTTCACATACCTTCTTTCTCACAGACTGCCCACTCACAGAGCAGCATCATATTCATTTACCAGAGCTTAACGGACAAGCCTTTTGTAAGTTTATAATTAAATAAAAATATCTTGTGGAAAAAATAGCAAAAATCATATACAAATTATCTGCGCTAGGCGTCGATCTTTGCCAAACAACTTAGTAACACTGACTATGTTCGTGTAATTATGTGCTTGAAAGGACACTTGCAATTGAATACACTAGCAATCAAATATCTATTTGCGTGATCATTATAACAAAAATCACGCACATATCCTTTGCCTTAGGCTTCATCAGTGCCAAACTACTCAGAAATGCTGAATATGTACATGCACTTACGTGCTTCAGAAGACATTTGTGAATTACTGTATAACTATCTGAAATATTTATCAGAATTACTACCAGTAGTATAGATAGTACTGATCCTGGAATTACTATTGCAATGCGTCTCAATATGAGTGAACGACACTATTGGTATAACCCCCGAACTATGTGTGCCAAACTGTCAGAACACCGACTAGGTGCACTTATGTGCTTGAGGAGACACTGTAAATTACCGTTTTTAACTTTATGTAATAGTATTGGTAGTATCGATCCTGAAATTAGTACTGTAACGTGTCTTAATATTTGTGAACAGCACTATTCATAAGTCTCGAACTGTGTGTGCCATACTGTTGGAACACTGACTATGAGCATTCAATTACATATTTGAAAGAACACTTGTAAATGAGGGCAAAATAATGTGCAATATTTTTCAGTATTATTATTGGTTTTACTGGTGGTACTATTATTATTATGTTAGTACGACATTATTAGTTTATTGTACTTAGCGCCGTGTGCGTAATATCAGGGGTACTAAGTGCACTATGGAGGAATGTAGCACAATGTTTGCAGAGCACAAATAGAATTGTAATACATTGGAATTACATAATTAGTAATGTAATGTATTGTATAATTGAGTATCGTAATACTTATTGTAATATATTGTTAACAGCATTATTGATTATTAATTTAGTATTATTTGAATGTATTTCAATGTAAAAGTAGCATGTTACAAACGCCCCTGTATGGCCATGCACTTCGTTTTTATTTGATATAAATAAATACTGGGGCACGGGCAGTTGGATGGTAGCGAACCCCATCGGCTGCTCTGGACAATGGCGGACGTGGTGCTGTACTGATTAACCATTATGGTAAAGGGACAGTGTCCACGTCCTCCGTCACTTGTCACTTACCTTCTTGCCTTTATGAAAGTAAAAAAGTAAAATACGTCGAAAATGTTTATTTTTGCACACCCTGTTAAAAGTGACCGTAAACTAACAGTTGTAAGCAAACCATACAGATAATTTATTTCTATAACAGCATCATGTATCAGCTGTCAAATCTTAAAAGAAAAAAAAATATAAGACTGACACAACAATAGTAAAACAAGCATAACTATTCATGCAAACCGGAAATACTTCCTTACTAACCCAATAACTGCTTCAATAGCATATAAATTGTTTCTAATCCACCACCAAGTGATGTTTAGAAACTATGCATTTAGAATTACCTTTCACAAAACTTCGAAATGTGATTAGCTCAGGGGTTCTCAACCAGGAGGCATTTTCACAGTGTCAGGGAGGAATGCAACCAACCTTTTACTTACCTTGTAGAGCCATTAGGCTGCTATTTTGAAGCAGGAGAAGCAAAAATAAGCAATGCCCTTCCAGGGGTTCAAACCTGGGCCTCTCGAATATGCGCTGAGTGTGCTACCGTTTCACTACGAAAGCATGCTGGAAGAAGAAAGAAAATATCTTACATACTCTCCTTTTAAAGAGCGACTGGGAATTAGGGAACCTAATCACCAAATCCAAATGGTGGTGGCAAATTATTGTTCACTACGTTTCGTTAGAGCGTCTCTGTAGAGTCATTAGGCTATTATTTTGGAGCCAGAGACATAAAAAGTGAGCAATACTTCACCGGGACTCGAACATAGTCCTCTCGATTACGCGCTGAGTGTGCTACCGTTACATTACGAAGGTATACCGGAAGGAGGGAGAAAATACCTTATAACCTGTTAAGTATTAATTTTAGTTTATGAACATGAAAACTACTTTTGTTCAAGTTTTGGTATTTATTAATGGTTTATATATATATATATATAAACCATATCTCTCATATATTTTATTTCCCATATATATATATGGGAAATGAAATATATGAGAGAATTACTTCAACAACAAATAGAAAATTTGTCAACTTTCTCAGCATATATATATATATGTAGAAAGGATTGGTATCTATCAATGGTTTATATATATATAGAGAGAGAGAGAGAGGGAAGGATGTCCGCCTGGCAATGTTGAAAGAAATGCATGGGCACAAAGAGGTTTAGAGCCACTGGATTAACTTATAATAGCACAATATAAAATGTTACTTATTATAGCAACTGTTATGTAAGAAGTATTTTATTCAAACAGATTGCAGATAAACTTTAAACTCAGAGTCTGAAAGATCGCTTTGAATATTTAAAATTTATTCTTTGAAAATACCAGTTTTAATCTTGTAATCAGATTTAATTCTATAATTTTCCTATACTAACACTTTTCTCTCTGCAAATGTTCACAATGCAAAAATACATGGATTTTAAAAATAATAAAGAAATAAGCTTAACAGGAATGTTGCAAGTAGTTGTTGTATTCCCTAGTTGGTGCTCTTGTGGTGCAAATGGTTAACACGTCCAGTTAGCATCTCGAAGTTTTCGATTTCCTATGAGAGTACAGCTGCAACGACAATAATTATGATTAATTAAGGAAAAGTCACAAAAATGAAGATTGCTTAAAAACTTCAATACGCAGTAAGGTATAAAATAACATGAAAAGAAATTACCAGACAATTATAGTGTTATAGAAGTTAGCATATGTGTAAAAAGATAAGTCGGATGTGTCAGTTCGGTATAGCAAAATAACCTTCAGTGTACAGTGTAATCTCTTCTACAAGCAATACAGCTCATACAGCAATGTGCGATGCTGTCAGCTATGCAATTTATCAGTTCCGTAGGAAATGAGAGCCATTACTCTTGTAAAGCAGTTGAAAGCGTGGCAACGGTTTGAAGAGGAGGATTGAGAGCAGCTATACATCTTCCTAAAGCATCTCCAACATGCTTGATAGGATTCAGGTCCAAACATCGAGCTGGCCCAAAGAATATGTACTGTTAAGAAGGAAAACTTCGCAGAAGCAGAAATGGTTCCCTTCCAACGAAAAGGGAAACAACTGCGCATGCGTAAAATATCTGTCGCCAAAAAGCGCCAAAGCTCGAAGCTGAATGTCGAAGTTGGTTTGGACAGGTTCGACCGTTACGTTTAGCAAGAGTTTAAACAAAGAATAGGTTCTTTGGTTTCAAGTAGCGATATGGACAATGGAAGTTCAGCAGCCAGTGAAAGTGAAACTTCACCTAATATTTCATCATTTCCGAGTTTAAATTATCGCGACAAGTCAAAGAACGATTCATCTTAACCCGTGTTCCTCGATTTCCTATACACATCGCGGAGGGGGAAAATGTCGGCTAGGTACCAAAGAACCGGCACATCACAGAGGGGAAATTCTCGCCAACAGATTCCGTCGCCAAATCCCTTGGCGATTGTTCCCTTTTCTTTGTATCGGCGTTGCAGAGTGGTTTACATTACGTCTATGGAGCCTTTCCTTCTTTACATAGAGGTTCTTTGGCTGGCCTTTCCCTCCGGTGAATTATTTGCTGCTGAAAATAATCATCCAAGGTGAGAGCTCTGTATGGCATAGCATTGTCGTCCTGTAGCAGAAACTTATCACCTATTGCCCCGGCATAAGAGCCCAATAAGCATCAAGGATGTCATCTCTGTAGGCTTGAGCATTCGTGGTTCCTCGTGGAAAGACATGGAGGTCTGTGCTTCCACCCAAGACATAGCACTCCAGAGACAGACACTGCTTCCTCCTTATGCATCTCTTTCACGGATATTTCGCGGATGATAACGAGTTCCAGGTTCTCTCTAAATCAAATGACGCCTACTGTCGCTTTGGAGACTAAACGTAGACTCATCCATAAAGAGGACACCCCTCCAATGATCAGTTATCCAGTGGACACGTTGAAGTGCACACCACTATGCCATGACGTGAGCGACACGCAAATGGCTAGCCGCCTCGCGTACAGACCTCTTTCGTGAAGCCTTCTACACACGATTCACGTTGACACCAACCTTCCGGTGCCTACAGCAAGGCAGGATATGAATTGAGTCGGAGCTGAGGTTCTGTTCCTTCGTGCGCGTATCAACGAATATCAGTCATCGGGGGTCGTCGTAGAGGATAGCTGTCCTTGGCTAAACCGCTTGGATGCCGAATCTATAGTGAGAAATGGTTGCCAAAGTCTATTCGACTCCACAGACTCCACACTCGTAAAACGGAGTCCGAAATAGAAAATTGCAAATACAAAAGAAAAGCTGAAAAAATAAAGAAAGATAAGAAGGGAAAAAGTAGTTCTAATAAACCGGTCACGGACATCTTCACTTAAGAGGGATGTCTATGGATGAAGTGGTGTGAAGAGCGAAAGGGTATGGGAATTCTCAAATGGCATCCATTCATGGCCATGTGTTATCTAATTATCATACAGGAATTAGTAACAAACCTGACCCCCCAGAAGAAGGTTTTATATATATTATGGAGTTGTTTACGTACTATCTGATATCGGAATATATTGTACGACAAAACACACTACAGCTATTTTTTTAAAGAAAGGAATGCCTTCTGAAGAACTTAAAGCAAATCTGACTCGCACTGACTTTCAATATGGATAAAAACTACGAAAATTCGAAAGCAAGAAGCTTGCTTATTAGGATTTGAGTCCGTCGAACTCCAATGTTCAAAACTCTTGCCTGTTCAAACGCTGGGGTCAATTTTGAATAGGATGCAGTATAAGGTATTTCTCCCGCCTTCTTCGCATGACTTCGTTGTGTAGTAATCAGCACGCTCGACGCATATTTGAGAGATGCGTGGTTCGAGTCCCGGTGAGGGCATTGCTCAATTTTGATCTCTCTTACTTTCCAAGTAACCTAATGACTCTACAACAGTATTTAAGACAGAAAAGAAACCTTTTCTGGAACAGAAAATGAGAGAATAGAGAAGGATGAGAAGTCTTCTGAAGGATCATGACTATCCTGAAATATCTTCCTTGCCACGTGCTTTAAAGTTCCCTTCAGAAATTATGAAAAAGGTCATGCTTACTAGGCATTGTGATGGTATTTACATCAGAACAACGTGGAATGAAACTGACAATTGTCTGAGTGTCGTGATGCTCCTGAAGCACCACCTGAACATGTACTAAATTGATATAAAAGGTCTTGTTTACTGTAATCTATTACACGATTATAAGCTCCTAAAAGCTCGCATTATAGGCAGTGTGGTTACTTTTATATCAAGCATGCTTCAAACAAACGCGGAACAAAATTTACAATCGCTTGAATTATCTGATGCTTGTGGAGAACATTTCAAAATCTATTAAAATAAGTAAAAAGCGAAGGAATTATCGCATTCTCTTGTGTGTGCTTCGTAGTATAAGTGGTATCAATCAGTACAATCACTGGTAGTATCAATTAGTGCAATAACTGGGCAATGGAAAGAGCTTTTTTTTTTAGTTTATCGCTTCCGAAAGCTGCCCGAGCCCACCAGCGATTGAACGGCAAAGTCGCTAAACACTGGTAACGTGGTCCGAATCCCTTGACCGAACCGGCTGCATGTGTATTTCCGGGGCTTTCCCCATGTGCAATGTCTATACGAGACAGTTTCCCTTGGTAAGTTCTTCGACGAAGGCGTCTCTCAAGCCATCAGATATCCCTCGAGTGCTTTGTCGTAATCAAGTAAACCAAGCCAAACCGGAAACTGCACAATCATATCTCTGGAGTAATAGCCCAATTAAAATCCGATAAACAATATATCATCAAGAGACGGGTTTGACTCATTGGGTTTCATTTCTTTACCCAGTCTTCGTTTAAATGTGAAGAAAATATAAACAATTATCGCTTTCCTCAGTGTGTGATCTAGTGATGTAAGGTGAGCAGTTAGAACGGTCAGCTGGTAATCTGAAAATTCATGGCTCGAGTCCCATAAGACTGCAATTGATTTGCTACGTTTCTTGCTCCACGCTTAATTGTCTATTACTTTAAAACAGAAAATTCAAGTCCATTGCCACCGTTCTCTCATTTGCGGTCGTAACTAGTTTAGTTTAGTTTACGAGTGAAATGCAACCCTCCTAGCCGATAATAATCGGCTTCGTGGTTAACGCAGCACACCCGATGCAGAGACACAAGAAAAAACAGTTAAAAGATAAAAACAATAGACTAACACAGGTTAAACAGATTAACACAGATTGTGTACCTTTAAAAACACATACAATACAAAATAAGGAAAATCATAAACATAATCGGTTAGAAAACATAATATAATAAGACTACACATAACTCACTCACCCAACTCACAAATTCGTAAACTAAAGAAAAACTAAAATACTAAATGTCCTATTCCTATGATAGTCTTGTTATCATTCGCAATCCTCATAATTTCTGTTACACAGCTATTCAAGAATTTTCTTTTTTCGATTACATTCTGTTCATTTATTTTTCCAAATATCGTCCTCACACTCTCGGTCAGTTTACATTCTTCTATAAAATGAGCTGCATTTCCGTACTTCCCACAAGCCAAGCATTGATCATTGCCCTGGAGATTAAAATGTTTTAAATAGGCTGGGAAGCTACTACCATCCGTGATAACTTTAGTAGTATCTATATTATTAAATAGATCCATTTTTCTTTTTATAGTCAAAATTTTAAAGTAACCCTCATTTCTATTTGAACCATTCCATTCCCTAGCACATTTTGGAATTATACTTGTTTTCATCTTTCTCAAGGTAATTCTTCTAGAATCATTAATATCGTCATAAATATCACCCTCTTCCAGGGCTGCCTCTATACCTAGCATATCCGCCTTCTCATTGCCAGTAACACCAATATGTGCCTTGACTCAATGAAAATGTATACCATTTTTCTCTCTTATTTTGTTATAAATGTTTTTTATATCCAAAAGAAGTCTACTGCTTGGTTTTGGATTCGCCAAGCCTTGTTAAGGCCTAGAGAGCATCAGAATAAATATGCATTGTAAAGTACTGTTTCAATTTTTTATAACTCCACCGCAGTGCCTCACTAATTGCAACCGCTTCAGCTTGATACACTGATTTATTTCCTTCTAATCGTATTTTTCTATTATAGATTTCGACTCAGTAATAAAAAATAACAAAAGTACAACCAGTTAGTTCCACCTCCATATCCGGAGCCATCAGTGTATATATCAACCATGCCAGTCAGTATTCATATAATCTTTACCGTACGGTATACCCTTAAAATCTTTTGGATGTATATTAATAAAATCTTTTCCTGTCAAGGCGTTACCATTTAAAACATCACCATTTTCACATGTTAAAATCTTTTTAAAACCATAGCTGAGTAAAACTTTTTCATAATAAAAGTTATAAAATATAGAGAGTGGTGGAATGCTAGTGAGTAAGCAAATAACTTCTGTAGGAAAGCTTGTGATTGGAAGCAGCCAGCTCCTTTGCAATGAGTCCAGTTTAGTTCTCGGTCTAATCAATTTCTCTGCTCGGCAGCCCCACATGCCAATACCATATAAAATTTTTGGCCTAATAACATTTAAATAACAACGGTCGGTTAATAATAATAATAACGGTTAAATAGTAACTGTCGTAATTAGTGTTATCATTACCCTAAACATTTATTTTCTTCATGTTATCTGAGACTGAAATTCATGTCAGCAATTATTCGCGTGCTTTTCATGTAACGAAACACGCTAAACGGCAATGAAGTGGGAAAAAATATTAATCAAGTCAACCTTCTTTCCGCATCTATTGTTACCATAATTACGGATCAAACCGAGCGACGGAGCAGTGACAGGGAAGAAATGATAGCTGTTCTTGCAAAAGCATAAATCGCAAATATGTGCAGTAAATACGCAGTTAAAGATTCAGTTTGGTTATTCTGAATTCCTTTCTTTGCATATACAATTTATTTTCAAATAAATGAAAGAAAGAGCATATGAACAATTTTAACAATTTGCCCCTTTTAAAAAATTACTCATAATATTAATTTTCCAGCCATTAAAATATAAACCCATTTACAGTTAGTTACTTAATTATTATTTTAGATTAACTGAAATATTTTTTCTTTTTTAAATCCATTAAAAACCTTTTAATATAGTCACAGTAATAGCATGATTAACTTAAAGGAATTACTTTTTGAAATTTAAACACTAAGTAACGTTTTAATTAACTCCATCGTTCATTTCAATATTGTTTGGAAACGTTGTATGGAAATATACATTGAAAAAGAGCTTAATAGCACTAATGCCAAATATTTCTCACTGGAAAAGAAATTTTCAATTAAAATCCTTAATGCATTACGCAAAAATTTAAATGCAGTCGTTTTTCAGGTCTCATTTCGCAAAATTTCCTTCCATTAATTCTCAATCTAAATTTCATAAAAAGCCTTTTAAATTCAGATTTGTTAATAACAGAATGTATAATCCTAAAATACAATACATAATGTTTAGAACGAAAACTATATTAAAAAGTCTGGATTTCAGTTTCCTCTGATGCAAACAAAAACATACGTGATTTTTATTTAATGCAGTCTAACTTTGTTAACCATAAACCGCAAAGCAAAGGTATCATGAAAGTTTTCTTAAATTATGAAAACTGGAAGTATTTATTCTTATGACCTCGTGAATCTCGCTTCTTTACATTTAAATTTTCTCTTAAAGAAATTTATTATTATCTTTCATTTCTTTACCCTGTCTTTATACGCCAAATATTAATATTCCTTTAGATAAATGGACTGAGTAATGTTATTATTAGAACTCACAGAATGTTTCTTATCAACATATTAATGAAGCCGTTATATAGCTGTAATGTTATGGAGAAATGCTGCTTTCTTCGTTTTGTCTTAAACTATAACTTAATTTAATTGCTGAATATTTTAAATATACTCTTAGGTAAACGAAAGCTGTAATTAAATTTCTTAATTATAATCAAACTTGTAGAATCATTAGTTATTTTTTATGCTTGAGACGTGAAAAATGTGCAGTGTAATACTCGCCGGGTTTCGAACTCTAGACCTCTCAGAAACGCGTCGAGTTTGCTTCCAGTTACACCACAAAGGCATACGGAAAGGAAGTAGAAAATAGTTTATAAGCTGAATTATTTTAAATTATGCAAAATTATTAATTTCCTTAATAGTATTGATGAATTGCATGTTAAAATTTATGTCTAAAAGTATGTTGCCTATTTTGAGGAAACACGGTAACTTTTGTCCATTGAAATAAATAAAAATTATATCATTTTTATTATTTTTTAAAAAGTTGTTACCAAAATTAATGCAATCCGGATTCAAAGTCTAAAAATTCAGGGGCTGAATGGGTTATTTGAATACGGACCTTAAGAAAGGAATGCCTTTGAAGAGAATTTCTAAGAGAAACTGGCTTCCTTTCACGTTACACAGCGAGAAAACCACTGTTCAAACTACTGCTGTTCACGAATGAAAGTAATTTAATGGGCAAAACTGCCTTTTATAATACTTCTGAATTGAAGCATCCTTTTATAACACTTCTGAATGAAAGCCTGGTCAAAGTTTTTCCTCACTGCGGACGTGTCAAAATTTCATATATTTGGGTCCGATGGACAAATTGCAGCTAGATGAGAGCTGAATGAAGATCTGAGTCTAAAAAGGCTATTGCCTGCTTTTAAACATAGGCGTGGAGGCATAATGGTTTAGGGATATTTCGCTGCATTTTGGAATGATAAATTTAGTTTATATAGAAAATAATACGGATCAGTATGTCAGGACTGAGTGTTCGGTGCATATTCTTGGCGAACATCTTCGTGGAAACTTAAAGTCCTGATCTTGAACGGGGAGCTGAATGCAGCTATGTTCTGTGGTAGAAACTGTGGTTAAGTGGTAGAAGAACTGCACTTCAGAAGGATTTAAAATCATCTTTTATTAAACCACAATTACATACAGCCACTTCCCAACTCGGCAAGGATACAGAAAATAATGACCGCACTTGGGTCTAAACTAAACAATCAGATAATTTAAACTAAAATTAAGTAGAAATTAAATCCGTCGTTGCTCACAGAGCTATAAACGCGAGGTTGGCCTCTATGCTAAAGGGTGCGTAACAAGATTTAACTAATACTAACGCACTTAGATTTACTTCAATAAGTAATAGCGTAACAGCGCTACGGCTTAGAATTTAAATACTAGCTGGTCAGGCGAACGTTGAACAGAGTAGCAGTGGTCTGAGACTAAAATCTCTCTCACACTGAGAGGTTCCTACCTACCGTTTAAATAGAAACTTGGCCCCACTTCAAATTAGCATAAAGCTGAAACGCGCGCTTATTCTAACGGGAAGTTGAAATAAGAACAGATAGAAAAAGGCAAATTAAAATAAATTAACTAAAACCTTACAAGTATAAATATTCCTAATGGAAACCTGAAAGCATCTTAAAGAAAACTTGGAATGCAGAATGGATTTAAGATTTACGAGGAGAACGATCGTAAACATAGAGTTCTAAAATGTTCGCTTGTGGTTATCGCAGAACTATCCTGAATTTACCAAAACTTCTCCATATTCCTCCGACTCAAATCCTTTGGAATACGTACACAATGAGTTGAAGAAATAAGTAAAGGAACGTAATATTTCTTTGAAAGTTGTACTTAAGTAATTCTTACGGAGGCATGGAACAAAATGGAAAAGTTCTTACATAAGAACATTAGTGGAATCCATACATGAAAAATGTAATTGTGTATGAAAAATGCATGGAGTGAAGTGCGTGAAAAATGTAATTTTAGTTAAAGGATATGAGTATGCGCTGCGATGTTCTGCAAAACGTTGACCATGACGCGTCCCATGCATAATAACCTGCAGTTACTTTTTTTCAAACATATCATATGAATTAGAAATATACTTAGGTTTGATATTTGGAATGCTGTAATACAAATATTGTATACAGTGTACATTTTGAGAGAAATATGATATAAGTGTACTGATCAGAACCCGAATTATACATGAAGGTGATAGCCTTTACATGAATGTCCAGCACGAAGCATATACTACATTAGCATGCACATCAACTAACTAATAAAAATTCCATTAGTGAAAATAATAATTATATTTTCTTTTGATAATGTGGTAAGTACTATTTACTTTTCTTTGCATGTTGAGGATTAAAACATAGAAGGCAGTGATATTTGTCACACAGATAAACATGAGGTATTGAGTATTTTAGAATGACTTTTCTGTTGGTATTTTTAAGCATTTTTATGCTTTAGACTAGCAATTCTCAACCGGTGCTATGCAAGTAAAAAAAGGTAGTACGCAAAGAAACAAAGTATTTTTAACTATTTAACTCAAAATTAAGTACCCCAAAATCCTTTTTAAGATTATTCTCTAACATTTCTGCTATCTGAGCTTCGATCAAGCTCAATAGCCGCTCAAATACTTTAGCAAAATAATCCGCTTTTACTTTCACAAATATTCTTTTAGCCGTAGACATAACAAAATTTGTCATAAGTAATGTTTTTAAAAGGAGAAAATAAAAAATACTTGTTGCATTAAATAGGAAATAAAAATAAGTGCCTATAAAAAGATAATAGTATAATTTTGTTCAAAATAACACGCCGAATAATGATTATTTAAGAAATATGGCGCTGATTCTTATTGTTTATAAGAATCAGCGCCATATTTGTAAATTTTTCAGGACTAGTTTCGAGGGTTTCTTCTATTGAGCCATCAGCTGTGAGGGAGTATTTAAATAAATAATGTTCGGGACTACCTCTTTCTCCACATACACACTGGTCTGATCTAGCCAAGTTCCTTGTATAAAAGTACATGGGAAAACAGCCATGCCCTGGTAAGAACTACGTTATTTCTCTTATTAAACTAGGTGCAGTGCCTACGTTTGGAAACAATTGATAAGTCCTTCCTTGTTCGGCATATGCTACCAAAAACAACAATCTCAGGAAAAAAAATCATAAATATAATGAACTTCCTGTCCACAAGAGGTACTGAGTTATGTAACACAGCATAGAATAATATAACATAGCTATTACTTAAAATATTGTATGTAAGCAGACGGAACTGTCCTCCATAGCATGTAAGTGCGAAAGGCACCAACTGTGAAAGCATCAATGTATATTTAACGGAAAAAGAAAGGCACTACCTGCGGTATGGTACCAATACAAAGCATTACAAGCAACGCCTGGCAAGGTCTTCTGTGAGCCCAGTGAGGTGTAATTATCTGGATAATTAGTGTGCCTGGACAACACCCACACTGCCAATGGTTAAACAATGGGTGTCCACCACACTTCACCATATCCATATCCATATTGAACCATTAAAACTAGTGCTAGAAAATTTACGAATAATGGTGCTGATTCTTGTTGTTTGACTTCTCCATTAAGATCATAGTATCTCATTAATTCTTTTGGAGCTGATCGATTTATTATCATGTCTACACTTTATATCGCCACCATTTCCGGACTCATATTGCTCTGTTCTCAATTAGAATCATATTTTACGTCGATCTGCTGTCTCTCACAGCAGGTATTTTGTCTTCTTGTTACTTTGTATTGCCTACCTTTGTACGCGATTTGAGAATATCGTCTTTTTTTTCTGAAGAAATCGTAATATATTGTGCATTTAAATATTTGTGCAAAAAATAACAAAACAAACCTAGATTTTCAAAATGGAAAAATGGCTGGGATTGACTAAATTTGTAATGATTCACAGGTGATGGATCCAGGATAATCTACTAATACTAAGAATATTAAAAAAGAATTATTTATAGATATATAATGAACATTATTTATCATTCGGGTTTACTTGGAACGGAGATAAATGAACCCTGAACCTCAATGTGTTGTTTGCTGTGAACTGTTATCCAATCAAAATATGAAGCCGTCGTTTCTTGAAAGACATCTTGAGTCTAAGCATGGCAGTTTAAAGGATAAATCTGAAGAATATTTTAAGAGGAAATTATCGGAGTTCAAATATAGTAAGCAAGTAATAAAAGGTTTTGTAACTTCAAGTGAAAAATCTTTGGAAGCTAGTTACCTGGTAAGCCTAAGGATTGCCAAGACTGAGCAGGCTCACGTTATTGGAGAAAACTTTATATTACCAGTAGCTAAAGATATCATTTTAACAGATAATAAACTTAATAATATTCCGTTATCAAATGATACAGTAAGTCGACGAATTCATGAAATGGCAAAAACCATGAAAAAGACACTTATTCAAAAAATAAAACACATTGAGTTATTGCAGTTAGATGAAAATACTAATATAACGAGCTTTATTCAATCATAATTTTACCAATTGCCGAATTTATTTCGTGAATTTCTTCATGATAGAGCAGTTTCAAATGAAATTTCAAAGTAATTGATAATTTTATGTCTGAGAATAATGGTGTCCGCCGAAAACGTCGCAGCAAAAACATCGCGGACGAAAACGTCGCGGAGAAAACAACGCAAAGTGAAAACGTCGTGGAACAAAACATCGTCGGAGAAAATAAAGCAAAGAGAAAATATCGCAGTTCTAAAACATCGTGGTACAAAATACTGTCGTCGAAAATATCGTGATAAAAAATAAAGTACCTACAAATCATCGCTTGGAGATAACATCGCAGGCATGCATTTTTCAAGCTTTAATCATTGTAAAATCATACTCACATAATGATTTGCGAGCGCAAGATGTAAAGAAGGATAATTTTTACTTTAGTATTTTTATTATCTAATAAATGTTTGTTCAAAATGTAAAATGGACACTCAAGTATAGAAAATTAATGCAACTTATAAGCACTTAAACTTAACTGACAACTTAAACTGACATAGTTAACTAACAAACATCATTAATAAATTATTTTTTATAAACTTTTACTGGTAATTTTTCATGAAAAGCATAATCTAAAAAAGAATAGAAAAAGAAGATAAGTAACTGCATGACTTTTATCTATAAAAAATTGCTTAGTTAATTATGAGGTTATTTTCTTCACTTTTGTTAATCTGACGCTCTTATAGTGAAAATTATTCCTTGTTTTGTTTAAATTTCTTTTTCTGTCTTTTTAAAAATTTATTAGTTAATAAAAATATGAAAATAAATATTATCCTTCTTTCCATCTTACGCTCACAAGCGAATATCCATTCACAATTGTTAAAGTTTGAAAAACGTATCTCTGTGATATTATCTTCGTGCAATAATTTGCAGGTAATTTATTTTTTACGACGATATTCTCGACGATGATGTTATTAAAATGCGGAGTTTTTTAACCGCTTTATTTTCGACGACGATATTTTGTACCACGACGTTTTAGAACTGCAATGTTTTCTCCTTGTTTTATTTTCTCCCATGATGTTTTGCACCATGACATTTTCGCCTCGCGTTGTTTTCTCCGCGACGTTTTCGGTTGTAACCGAGAATGATATTCTTTGGAATACGTGCATTGTCGTACACAGTAAAGGAGCTCGAGCTTTAACAGGAAAACTTTCCAATGAGATTTCTCAAATAAAGAAAGTCGCACTTGAAACTAAATTTACTCACTGATCCATTCATCGTGAAGCTTTAGTAGCCAAAACAATTCCCGAAAACCTGAAAATCATTTTGAATCAAGTTGTGAAAATTGTTCATTTTATTAAAAGCCGAGCTTTAAATTCAATAATATTTAGGATGTTATGCCAAGAGATGGGCAGTGAACATGAAACTCTTTTGTTACATTCCAAAGTACGGTGTTTATTTATACAGAGGCAAAGGTTTTAATCGCCATCTTCTTCAACTTCGATCAGAAATTCCAATTTTCATCCGTGATTCAAAATTTAAATCGCAAAAATGTTTATTTAGTGCATTATGGAATAGCGCGTTTAGCATATTTAGGTGATTTTTTTTAAGTTAAATGAATTAAATTTAGGATTACATACACAAAGTATTAATTTGTTTACCATTAGAGATAAAATAAATGCAATTCCAAAAAAAAACTCGAGCTAATAATCAAACAACTGGATAATAATATTTTAAGCTTTTTATCACTTTTTGTAACCGAAAATAATTTGGAAATAAAAGAGTGATTAGCATGTGAAATTAAAAATCATTGTTCGTCTTTGATAAATAATTCCAAAGTGTATTTTTCCGAGGATTACGAAAACGAAAATTGGATTAGAAATATTTTTTGTTCAAGTATGCCTGCATTTTTTCTCGCGAAGAAAAACAACAACGGATAGAAATTTTCGATGATATCGAGCTCTAACTGAAGATTTCAAAAATAGTACACTTGTTCACTTTTGACTGAACGAAAAAAAAAAGAAATCAACGTCATTTTAGATAAAGCTATTAAATTTTTATTGTCTCTTTGCACAACATATTTTGTGGGAACGAGGTTTTTCTTCCATGCTATATCTGAAAAACTAATACAAAACAAAATTAAATGTGGATCATAATTTACGGTTATAAGTGAAATAAAACCAGAGACAGAGATATTTTTCTCTCTTAAATAGTCCCAAATATCGCACTAAATTTTAGAATGAAAGTATTATAACTTAAATTTTGCTTAAATTTAAATTTAAAATTTTGATAATTAAAATGATAACCAATTTTTAATCCAATATTTTTTATGTGTGCTTATTTAATACAAATAGTCAAACGATTAGGCAAATGGCAAACTATATATATATATTTAATATTTCGCTTAAGAAATTGAAAAATATTCATTTTAAAATGTAGTGATGGTATATAAGCTTTTCAGTTTTTATTTAGACGATACGCGTCAATCAAAATGTTGAGAATCGCTGCTTTAGACCAATAAAATTATAAGGTAATTTTCCCTCCTTCAAAGATACCTTCGTGATGTAACAGTAGCACACTCGGCGTGTATTCGAGAGGTCCAGAATTCGAGACTCGGTGAGGATGTAAGGATTTAGTTTAAACTAACAAAGTTTTATGCTAATTTCTCTTTCCTGTGATCTCTTATTTCAACTTCCCGTTAGAATGAGCGCGCGTTTCAGCTTTATGCTAATTTGAAAGGGAGCCAAGTTTTGTATTTAAAGGCTAGCAAGGAACTTCTCGGTGCGAGAGAGCTTTTAGTCTCAGATCACTGCGGCTCTGTTCGACGTTCGCCTGACCAGCTAGTATTTAAATTCTAAGCCTTAGCGCTGTTACTCTAATACTTATTGAAGTAATCTAAGTGTGTTAGTATTAGCTAAATCTTGCTACGCACCATTGATAGTTTAGCATAGAGCCAACCTCGCGTTTACAGCTCTGAGATCAACGACTTCTTAATTTTCTACTTAACTTTATTTTAAATTATTCGATTGTTCAGTTTAGACCCAAGCTCGGTCATTATTTTCTGTTATCCCTTCCGAGTTGGGAAGTGGCTGTAAATAGTAGTTTAATAAGAGGGTAATTTTAAACCCTCCTTGTGTGCAGTTATTCTACCACTTCCACTGAACACAGCTGCATTCAGCTCCCTGTTCAAGATCAGGACTTTAACATTATCACGACCATGTTCGCCAAAAGTATGCACAGAACACTCAGTCCTGACAGGGGGTCGCTAATTTTACATGCCTCCTGCTTCAAAATAATAGCCTAATAACTCTGCAGTGGCTTCCGAATTTAAAAAAATGGTAGTAGACCATAATTCTTCACCACCAGGATTCGACTATTGAGTACCCTAATCCCCAGTTGCTCTTAAAAAGGGGAAGTATTTTCTTCCTCCTTCCAGCATGCTTTTGTGATGTAACGGCAGCACACTCGGCGCGTATTCGAGAGGTGCAGGTTCGAGTACAGGTGAGGGCATTACTAATTTTTCACGTCTCCTGCTTCAAAAACTAATGTCTCTACAAAAGTTTTGTGGCTCCATACGCAATTCACACTTATGTCGGCGGTCAACGTGATAAACAGACATTCGTTTCGTAGGAGATTGGTAAATAACGTTTAAAATGCATAAAATGATGTATCTAAAAATATTTTTAAATTGTCTGAAACCATTTCACCGCATCCAGCGGTATCTAGCGGGGTGTAACATAGCAGGCCTCCTCGTGGTGTACCCTGGCTAAGCAAAATCCGCTATAGCTTTCGTCGACTGTCATTTGTGCGCTTTTTGTGTTGGGTTGGACAAGATATTACAGCTGCACAGGTTGACGAATGCTCCGCTTTATCTCATTTTAATTATCTTGTGGAAAAACATTAGACAGTACACAGCCTAATGACTTAGTGGCCAATAGAGTGGCATTTGATAGATGAAATTACCGTTTCTAGCTTTGTCAAATCTTTTCTTTATTTATTGCATGAAATAATCAAATATTTAATATCATGAAAAGATTTCATATATTAGATATAAAATAATAATATAAAAATAGCATTCAATATTTTTAGAGCCAATTGTTTAATAATATGGAATGGCAATGTAGTAAAATTTTGCATTGCTACCCACTTTCCCTAATTACAGGTATCCTTTCAATAACATAGTAGAGAGGCTCTTAGAAAATACCATATTATGCGTGAAAAACGGCCAATAAAAATTATAGAGACGCATTACGAAATCTTGTTAAAGCACAATACATTTTTTCAGTGATTTTCATTGTTACCTCATTAAAATTTACAGACTTTTTCAACTGCAAATGCCTTTTCTTCTTTTGGTAAACAATTCACAATGTGTATTTTCTTCTTCAAAATAATACATTTCCCTCTAAAAGTTGCTTTTGGACTTTCGGACGTAGTTTGGGACTGAAGTTTAATTTCACGATAATTACTTGATAAACGAATACGTTAATTAGAAACACATATTCAAAATTTTTCAAAAACTTTTATTTTCAAAATCACAGTTACGTAATTTATACAATCTCTGAAATTACATACTGTGTAAGATGGAAGATACATACTGTGTAAATGATCGGTACGACTCAATTTTAAAATAATTTCGATGTGACAGAATACGGATATTGCCAGAATTTATTTTATTTTTGCATGCATAAATAAAACAGTTGTTATTATGTGCTACACACGATGGCATAGTACCTAACTTAATTTTGTAAATATTTAAAACAAAAATTGTGTTATCAAAATATGTCATACTTAAAGTATTATAAGAGTGTTTACGCATATTCATCAATGAGTTAGAATGAAATCGCTTTGCCGTTCTACGCGAGGGTGTCCGCGATTTCCTTATCGTGTAAAAGCGAAACCATGCAGTGGGAAACACTGTTATTCGAGGAAGACCTCTATTTAATTATTAATTTTTTTATTGTGCTTATTTATTTCGTTTTAAATTCGCGTGTATTACCTAGTTAGAACTGTTGCTAGATTTTTATCCTTATTACTAGACTATTTGCATAATCCGAACTTGCATTTATTTTAAGTGTGTTAAAAAAATTTTACATAGCGCGAAAAAGAAGAAAAAGAAGTTCGTTTTCCACAAAAGAATAACTTAGAAAAGCGGATTTTACATTTAATTCTCCCGATTTCTCCAACACGAAAAACCGATGTAGCTATCGCCATCTGTTGGCCACGAATGAAACTAATCAAAACAATGTTTTGCGGTAGGCAACAAACTTACGTAATCTCTACTAAATCTATGAACAGCTGCTCTTAAAGAAACGGAGGAAGAATTCAACTATGAAGTGACGAAGCTTCTAGCCCAAACCGCAAGCTGGGCAGCAGGTAAACGCATATATGCATATGTGCTCCAAAAGAGAAAGAATTTCAAAAAAGTCCTGCGCAGTTTTGAAAATAAGAAGGCGGCGAAAAAACAAGAACAGCAAAACAAAAGAAAATTCCTTAACTTGGTATTGAAGGAAAAGAGGGTTTAGCTTGGCTCACGATCTAAAGAGCCAAGCAAGAGAGAAGGGGATAAAAAAAAGTCCAGAAAAATAAAACCATCCTGCGCTGTTCTGTTTAATTAGAAAATTAATTAACTTATTTGAATGTGCAGCAGCAAATAAAAGTTTTTAAATGAGCAAAAGTACAGGCAATCTCTTTTGTGCACCGACCTAATTAAGATCTTATTTCTTTACAACATATTAGCGCCAGCCAAATTACTCATTAATATTAAAACCCGTTTGTTTTGCTGATATAATTAAAAGAGATTTAAGAAACACAAAACAATGGGAAGGGAAAAATATATTTTTTCGAAGCCTCGAGAGATCTTTGGTAAATTGGGGGGTGCTTACAACGTAATTGGGTTAGGCTCTCCTAATTAAATAGATAAGCAAATACCCCAAATGGATATTTTCGCTTCAAATAACTATTGTGAGTCGTGCGGCTCTTAAAGAATGACGATCCCTCGGGAACTACTGGGTATTAACCGTCTGCTTTATTGTTTGTTAAGCCTTTTTACTCGTTCTTTGCCGCATTATTGGTGGAGGTGGTTTAGGCGAACCTCCTTTTGTCTGCC
>KK120612.1:383311-404777 GCA_000611955.2 Stegodyphus mimosarum | reverse complement strand
TTGTAAGGTTTTAGTTAAACTAACAAAGTTTTATTTTAATTTAAATCTTTCTAGCTCTTCTCATTTTCAACTTCCCCTTAGAAGAAGCGCGCGTTTTCAGCTTATGCTAATTTGAAGTGGAGCCAAGTTATATTTAAACGAAAGGTAGAAAACTCTCAGTGTGAGAGAGCTTTTAGTCTCGGACCACGGTCACTCTATTCGACGTTCTCCTGACTAGCTAGCATCTAAATTCTAAGCCGTAGCGCTTTTACGTGATTGCTTATTGAAATAAATCCAAGTGCGTCAGTATTAGTAAATCTTGCTACGCACCATTTAGTTTAGAGGCCAACCTCGCGTAATAGCTCTGCGAGCAAGACCCAAGTGTGGTCTTTACTTTCTGTATCCCTCCCGAGTTGGGAAATGGTTGTAAATAATTGGGATCTAATAAAAGAGGATTTTAAATCCCTTTAAAGTGCAGTTCTTCTACCACTTAATCATAATATTCTACCACCGAACATAGCTGCATTCAGCTCTCTGTTCCAGACCAGGACTTAAGGAGTTCACGAAGATGTTTGCCAAGAATATGCACCGAACACTCAGCCCTGACACGGTTACGCGTCGAGCATGCAGACCACTACACCACGAAGGCATGCGAAGAAGGCAGGAGAAATACCTTACATATTTAAAGCGCGCGGAACTGTGTATCGGAAATTCTAAAGATAGACTCATTTTAAAATTATTTTGCGATATTGCTGTTGAACTGGATTTTATGGTTTAAATGCGAAGAACATGATATTTAATAAATAAAGGTAATACACAAAACGTTAAAAAACGCCTTTTTTGGACGTAATTTAAAATCTGAAACTTTTCAGACTATTATTATTATTATTATTATTATTGTTATTATTATTCACCCTCTTCACCCCCATTCGGTTAATTTTAAAGCTTATTGTTAGAAAAAGCAGCTGAGAATGTTCTCCGATAAACCAAATATTTAAATGTTGCATCTTGCGAAAGATTATAAACCAGATTCATAATATTACCATTTCCTGACTACTTATTTGTGCAAATAAAGAAATTGTTACTATACATATAAAAATCGTTAGTGTATTGAAACGAATACTTTATTGATAATCTCTGTTGAGCAACACTATTCTGGCAAAACGTGCTAGTAAATTTAGCGGGCGACACTGAGAATTTTGTTGACTTTATTTTCAGATATGTTTCAATTATTTATTTTTATTACGCATTTTTCAAATCTCAAGTTATTAATATGCTCGTATATTTGCTCTCGTTTAGTCTTAAATAAATATAACATGAATTCCAAATATACAAAATTTACTTAGGTGTACAATTCTTTACAAAATCCAGGAGGACATATTATAAAACTAAAACTAAATATGTAATGTTTCTATCTTGAGTGGAAATAAGACCATCTTACAATTCACGGTATGGTATTCATATGGTATCCATTATTAATCAGACCAATAAAACTACTAAAAACTTTACTAAAAATATTAAAATATTTATCAATAATAATAACAACAGATAATGAATATTCAAGCATCAGTAATAACGCAAGTAGGAACACAGGAAATATTAGTTTTCAAAAAGTTCTCGCCTTCAGATATTGCTACTCTGCAGTTTTCTGCTTAAAATATTAAAATACTTAATTTAAAAAAGAAAAAAAAAAGAAGGACGATATAAGGGAAGATTCAAATTCTTTGCTTCTTTCTTTTTTTTATTTTTTGTAGTACCATTCTTGCATTTATGATTTTACTAAATTTCAAAACTGGACACTTTATTTTTCGCATTTCTTAAATGTAAGTAAAATAGTTTTGTATTTTAGGATAATGTTTCGAAAACTCTTACTCTATACTTTTTGTTTTTATAGCAATTTATAGCATTTTTTATTTTAGAGCCAATCACAACAGATTATATCTTGATATACAAGTAAATTTTAAAAAAAATATTTTATTGGATATTTAATTTATTCCCGAATACCTATCGGAATAAAACTCTTGCACAAGAGGAGAAAAGTAGGGTCAAATTTACATATTTTTTGAATGATTTCTCCTGTTTTATTTTTATGACAGATAATATATATTATCATGAAAGCCTGATTTTCAGATTAGCTGACCAAGGCAAAACCTGTTACAGAGAAACTGTCATCTAATATTTCCAACATCGTAAATTCCACTAACATAAATATATTGCCGAATATGTTATTTCATATAAATTATGCGGAAAATCGTACAGATTATTTAAAATTAAAACATATACACATGATTTAGTATATCAGATAAAGAAAAAAATAAAATAAAATGAAATAAAAATCTGAAAGCTTCCAAATTTTAGACAAACGTTTTGTTTGTTTTCTTTCTTTATTTAAATATCATATTCTTCGAGCGTAAACCATAAAACTCAATTCAACAAGAGTATCAGGAAATATTTAAAAAGGACATATGTTTAGAATTTCCAGTACGCAGTCTCGCGCGCTGGATATAACAATGTGTTTTTTTACGTACATTATTGCCATTGCTCGCTTTGAAATCGTTGAATTTAATTTAGAAGTCAAACAGCAAAAATCAACAAAAATTTCCAAATTTTCACAGGATTAGTTTCGATTGTTTTACTTAAAAGTCACAGGATTAGTTTTTATGGCATTTTGTACTTTGGCAGCTGAGGCAGATGGTTTGGTAAAACCATCGAAACTAGTCCTGTGAAAAGTTGCAAATGTGACGCTGATTTTTGATCTAAATTAATATTTGTTCGACATAGTATCTTAGCTCAAATTACCGCTGAGTTTGTTAATAAAAAAATTCGTTAAACTTTTACAAAATATGAGATAATAAAACAAATTCCAGATTGCAAATTTCAGCTTCTAGATGAGAGTGGAGGACTACGTTGTTCAGAATTTGTTGTCTCTAAGTCCCGCTGTTTTTTTCTTTTCACAGTGAGAGAAACACACACATTTTCATGCAGATTCTCCATTATTTAATTTCATTAAATATAATGTAGGGCTCCAATATTTTGTGGCATCAAGTTGAAAAGTTAAACGCCGTTTTTATAGCGGACGATGCAAAATGCCAAAACGAAATTAATGGCCCTTCTGAGCAAATTCCCGCTTTGGACTAATAAAATATTTCATTATAATTTAATATAATTCATTCAAAAATTTTGAACAAAAAGTATATTTTACCTTTTTGTACGTCTGGTTTTCATAGCTTCAGTTTCATTGCTTCAATCTTGCACGATTTATTTTTTAAATTAACTAGTTATTTATCATTTCAGCCTTTATTGTAACTTCTCCTTTCCGTTTCCTTACCAGAAACGTAAATGAGCTACAGAGTCATAAAATTAGCAAATTAGCAAACCTTGTGTTGGGCATATATTTAGTCAAGAACTCAATCGATTTCTAGAACAAACGGATACAGGTCCTTCTTCATCAAGAGGGAAAAAAAATCTAATTAGGAGCGAAGAACTCAGTGACTAAATCTACGCCAAGCAGAATATTGCTTACTTTCCTAATTTTATGCTTCAGCCAGTCTTGTAGATTTCTTTGCTCTTGATGAAGTGGGACCTGCACCTGTTATCCCTCGAAATCCATTGAGTTCTTGACTAAATCTACTCCAAAGGCAAGGGTGTTGTGTTGCTAATTTTCTGTTTCACTTTGTAGCGTTTCTCTTCTGTTTTGATTTAGAGAGCATTTAAGCATGTCACTTAGTTCTGCCATTTCTGATATTTAATCGACTTTGCGTTATTTGCCGCCGACATTTAAATTGTTACACGGGTTACAATTTTGGGCCAGCTTCGATTTAAATTTAATTGCGTAGTCTTGTACTTCTAGCCCAAGCCTTAATTTAAATTTGATTGCTATTTAAGTTAATCGCCACACGTGGCGGTTGATTTCTGTGAGCAAGAGAAGGGCATTTATGTTCTAAGTTAAATAAAAAAGTTCATTTTAAAATCTTTCCAAAGTTTTGCAGTTAATTCCAGACACACAGATAATTTGCTTTACGTCTCTTAGCAGTTTGAAACTAGTTTACGCTGCGAAAGTAACTCTGTAATTTGCTGCTTAAAATATAAACTTACTGATATTAGATCAGGAAATCTTTTGAAAGCAATTGAAAAAAAAAAAAATCTGATGTGAACACCACGAGACTTCCTTGTATGGAATATTAAATTATGCGCAATTTTCCTGCATTTCATTTAAATAGTTAACGGTTAATTAACAGATAATAGTTAACGAATTTTAAATTAAATCTACCTCGTCGATAGCGCATAAACCACGATGGAATAAACGCACTCTTTAAAGTTCACTATATTTATTTACCACACTTCGGCATTAGGTTCACTTAACAGCGTTACATCTCATTCATTTTATAACTCAGAGTGAGCAAAAATTATAGCATCCGAAGAATTACCGCAAGTTCCATTCAAATACTATAATAAATCTAAAACGATGTCTAAAAGAAATTAAACAAATAAAAAAGAACAGTTTTTCACAAACGATTCAGTGCCGCTTACCTAATGCGCATGCGCTACTAATTAATTCAGTTCTCACTTCGCGGTAAGGCAAAAATACATAAAAATTCGAAATATTTTCATTAAAAATTGAAAGATATAGAAAAACATAAAACACTAAGTATAGTTAAAACAATTTTTAAAAATTTTACAATTAAAATTACAATTTGTGCGCAAAAACCAGCTAATAACTTAAATGATAATTCCAGAATGAATCAAGCATAATTTAATTCGCAATAATAAAAGAAGACGTTATTTTGTTGTTGCGAAGCTTAGTTTCTCTAGATTGGCAACCAATCCACTATTCTGCTAAGCTTCAAATGTAAACAAATATGTCCGCTATCATAACCAAAAATTAGGCTTAGCCACACTTCAAAAACTTTTAAATTGTTGATAATTCCACAATTATTGCCTGCAGGTTAACTAAAGGCATAAAAATCTTAACCGAAAGATTAAGAACAACATAAATCAATAATTTTTAAAGCAAAAAATGCACAATTTAAGAACTTATAAGAACAAAGAAAAGGGAGCTCACTGAGCCGAGTAACAGAGTGAGTATTATACTTTTGGTGCGGCCGACTGCAACCAAAGTGCGAGGTGCACATCTACATGTTATTGCAGCCCTATATATAAAATTTTAACATTCTGAGGCTACTCATTTTTAAGTTATGCGAAATACATACATACATATGTACGTACGCACAGAAACCAAGAAAAATCTGTTCAGAATCCATTTTAAATAAGTTTTATAATTATTTAGGGGGAAAAGACTCCTTTATTCTGTCCTTACGTGTGGATGTCACTCAAAAAACATCGTTAAATTGCATTCGATAGCGGTCAAAATAGATATTTTCCTTGATATATGGTACCCGAAATTTTTCGCGATTACAATACTTCCTTTTTACTTCTACAAGGAAGTAAAAAAGAGTTTAAATAATTCTTATTCATTTCACTACAACTAATAAATAAATTATAGAAATATAACCAAATAAAGTCAGTTGCAATTGCTACCAATCTCACTCGTCTGACAAAGCAGCACCCGCCCGCGACATTCATCATGACAAAGAGACATATGCGCTTGCCGTTCGCAAGAATCTTGAGCACCATATAGGTGACAGCTCGACATTAGTTTAATTCCGCCCCAAGTTTACCGTTCTCGTCCGACATTAGCTCAGTTTCGAGACGGGGCCGAGAGTCCCTATCCCTCTTCCCCTACCACAACCTCTCGAGAGGACTTTCGGCTCGCATCATATCTATAGTGCTCCCATACAGCACAGACACTATACATTTACAAACATCCATGCCATCTCCGGGATTCGAACCCAGGCCCTTTGTTACAGCAGTCAGTGTCACCAAGGACTATCTCAGCTAGACGGCAATGAAGGCAATTAAATTATTTAATAATTCAATAGCTAAATATATAGATAGAATGTGAACTTTTAAAAACATTTAATTTCTTTCAAATGTGCATGAGATGATTTTTAATAGGTTCTGCGCCTAACTGTATAATTTTACGCCCAAAATTGAAAAAATAAAATACATAAAATTTCATACATTTCGTATATTATAGAAGTATTCAGAAGGCTTCTGAAAATTAAGGCCAGGGACACGTGCCATTTTTACCCTGTGGAAATTAGGTCCAAATTATCATTAATCCTTATCACCAAAAACATCTGAGATCTACAAAAGTAGGTAGTCCAAATTTACTTCAGAAAACCACATAACGCAAAGTTTAAATCGCTTTCCTTTCTCCAAATAGTTATGCATACTTTTAAATCTTTAGATTCAAGATATTTCATATCAAATGCAAGGAAATTTAGGAGAATATCGTTCACGAACCTCCTACAGCAAGTGCTGCGTTAATCGAAGTCGACATCGCACAATCCATCAACCACATTTCCACCTTTCAACACCACCTATCGTGGACAGGTACCAACCTGTCCTCCACAGCCTAATCTCCCGATCTGTTCGAGGGTTAAGGGCGGTTGCACAGATAAGAGGCTAACGATTTCTTAATGGGTGTTTGATGGTATCTTTTCGAGTTTCTTCGGACGGGGCAGTGAGGCTGAAAGATGCCGAAGGATATTTTTTGCTTCTTAAAAACTCCAAGGGTGTTTAAAGTATGTTTAAGGTTTTAATGACCTCTTTGAGTCATTAGCGTCCGTCGCCTGGGGGTCCTGCTTCAGAAAAAAAAAATATATATTCCATCAAGAGGGTAATTAGCACGGTTTTGCCAAGCCAGCAGAATTTTGTCACATTTGTTTGGAGGGGATTTCATTTGGGAGGGGTGCTATATGCATTAAAAGTGGCATTCGAGAATGAATAATAAATGTTCGTCAACAATATAGGGGAGGAGGAAATGATTAATTATATTATAAATGATGAGCTGGCAACTGCTTCGGGGCAAGATAATTAATCGCCCGTATTCGGAATGTTAAAAGGAAATTTGATTTTTTCTAATAACCCTTGCAAGTAAAAACATGCGAGTAATTTATTTTTTATCAATACTTTCAAGTAATTATAGACATGCATACGTTTACATTCAAAATACTCATATAAAAACCTCTGTCCTCTAAACAACTCACTCTTTAGCTTTAAAAGCTGTCTAAATCGAGGAAATAGAATAAAATCTCTCATGGGGATCTCTTCTCTTAACTGACCGCCTCTTGAACGAACCTGTAATCTGAGATGGTAGTCCTAAGTGGTATGTTGTTCAAGTGAGACTTTATGCCAGTTGGAATCCAAATGGGTGGGTAAGGTTTCGGCCATACAGCTTTGTGGCTTCACGCGTAAAAGTCATTACGTTTGTTCACACCTGTGTAACAGAGTTCAATCCGTTCAGCGAAGGTGCAAATGTGCAGCTGGCTCAGCGAAATTGTCGAACGAAAGTCAGTTCGTGCTTGCTTCGCTCCGGTTCTTCTACGAAATTGGCGTAAAGCTGAAACGTTAGAACATTTAGACAAAATCCTTAAGCCAGATTTTTATAACGTAGCATGGTCTGGTTGCCTAGTGACGAAGCTGGCATTTTACCTCTTTTAGCAAAAAAGCCATTGTGTGAACGGAGTTTTTGACTCTCGAGTAGAAATTAGATGTTGCAAGTTTTCCCTTGACACTCTCTGAGGATGCATTATCGGTAATCCTCTATGGAGCATCGTAAGCAAAGTTTTCTTGAGAAGAAGGTTAAATGACAAATGGAATCGCCCGTTCCCGACAAATACTGAATGAGTAAGTGTCCAACCAATGGATTTTATCTCAGAATGTGCAAGGTTTTAGTTAAACTAACAAAGTTTTATTTTAATTTATACTTTTCTATCTGTTCTCATTTCAACTTCCCGTTAGAAGAAGCGCATTTTTCAGCTTTATGCTAATTTGAAGTGGAGCCAAGTTCTATTTAAACCGGAAGTAGAAACCTCTCAGTGTGAGAGAGCTTTTAGTCTCGGACCATGGTCACTTTATTCGAAGTTCTCCTGACTAGCTAGCATCTAAATTCTAAACCGTAGCGCTTTTACGTGATTCGTTATTAAAGTAATTCCAAGTGCGTCAGTATTAGTTAAATCTTGCTACGCACCATTTAGCTTAGAGGCCAACCTCGCGTTATAGCTCTGTGAGCAACGACTAATTTAATTTCTATTTAGCTTTAGTTTAAATTTGATTGTTCATTTCAGAACCAAGTGCGGTCTCTACTTTCTGTGTCCCTCCCGAGTTGGGAAGTGGTTGTAAATAATTGTGATTTAATAAAAGAGGATTTTTAAATCCCTTGCAAGTGCAGTTATTCTCCAACTTAATCACAGTATTCTACCTCAGAACATAGCTGCATTCAGCTCCCTGTTCAAGATCAAGACTTCAACTAACTCACGAATATGTTCGCCAAAAGTATGCACCGAACACTCAGTCCTGACAAATGTAACTGCAAAATGTCACTGAGTATCATTTTCTCTGAGGTAACAAAATCCACAGAAAACTAAAACAACCTAAAATTTGAGCTTATGTTTGAGAGAGGTTTGCTTTATTTCTTTAATCAATAATTATTAACAACGTTTCTATACATATACAAATTAATATCTTTCGTGCAAAATACATGCATATGACTTTTGGAATTAAATATTTTTTCTGTCTTTGAGTTATTTATAGAATTGAGTTATTCAGAAATTCCTCCGAACTAATTTTTAAGTTATGATTTTTAAAACTTATAAATTCTAGTTATTTATATCCTATTTCTTTCAGATTTAAGATGATATTATTTTAAATTGCTCAAAATCAGTTTTCTTCGATTTAAGCCGCAAAACTAGCTTAAAGCGGAGTTTCCCAATCTGGGGTTCGCTGTCCACAATAGGCACAATAGCCGGCGCTTGTGGTTGTCTTAGATTTTCGACGAACACGTAAAATAAAATTTAGATTAACTGCTCATGCCAAAGTATAGCTAAAACTTTGAAAGAATTTGCCAGTTTTGGTAAAATAATCAAGAAAGAATTAAACAGAAATTCCCAGGTTGCAAATATTTATTTTTGAGAAATTTTCTTCAGTTTTAAGATTTTTATTACGCGTATTTTGTGTTGTTTGTATGTATTACCTTCCTTATTTATTATTTAGTTTTTACTAACAACAGTTTTCCTAGTTCACCAGCGACCCACCAGTGCCAAAATCGCTGAATACTGGTAGTTCAGACCCGGGTCCGATTCGAGATGAAGGGGCAGGCCCATTCACATTTTCGGGATTTTGTCCATGTGTAACGTGCATACGAGTCTGTTTTCCTTAGAAAGTCCTCCACGAAGGACCCCTTTCCTTACGCAGATAGCCTTAGTGTGCTTTGCCGTAATCAGCTAAATTAAAAATCGAAAATCTTAGTTGATATCTTTAGTTTCTTGTTCTGTTCTGTGCCGTTTAACTTCAATTAAGTTATCCAATCCATATCTGGCTGAGAGTAGCATTATGATTTTTATAATTATTGTCGCACTACTTTTTTATTACTTGGGACTTCGGTTTCGGACGCAGATTTAACTTAACACTTAATTTATGGCTGCTATGGCTGGACTGGGCAAAGTCTGTTATTCTAAAAAAAAGAAAGTAAGAAAGAAAAACGGAGCTGTGCCCGACTTATTTAACACACTATAGATAAAAATTTCAGAGTTTGGAAATTATACATAGTAGTCGATATCACGAATTAATTCTGTAATTAATTCTTACCAGAATTAATTCTGGTAATGGTATAACAACATTAATAATGAGTCGTATAATCAGCTTACACTAACTAGGCGCCTGGTAGTGAACTCGGCCATGGTGAGAAAAGACGACGCACACAAAACGAACTTACTAAATACAGTAACTTTTTATAATAATTTCATGTTAATATGGGATTCTTTTTAATAAGTCATCAGGCCAAGAAGTTTATGGTGCACGAGATGAGGTGGCTTGCCTCTTAAGATGAAAGTTTCCAGTCACGGGAGATTACCAAGGCACGGATGATCAACATTGCATTAGATGCTACTCTCAAAGTGTAAGTCTATAGATCCCACAACCGCACTTAACATTGCTCCTGTTGTTTAGCTGTCTCAAGCACGATCAATACCGAGTGCAAAGGCAAGCCGGGAAAAAAATACGCTGTAGACACAAAGGCACTTCCCTAACTCAGCACTTCGAGGCCGCTTTAAGCAGCCGCAGCAACTCAGAAAAGGTATCACTACAATCAGAACACCTCCTTGTAGTCTCTCAAATAACTGCAATAATCTGTACAGTATCTACACCTACAAAAAAGGGTGTTCCGATATGCCAGCCTTTGATACTTCGTCGGTTATTCTGGCATGCAGCGGAAGATGCACTACTCCTGCTCTTTCCAGATTCCTGAAAGAGTGCTCTTAAGGTCCTGCGTACGTTAAAGTCCAAAGATGTAGCTTCTCCAGTTGAGATAACCTTGTAAAAGATCAACAGCAGTGAAACCCGACCTTCGGTGATCAGCAAGCCATGTCCAGGGACCTGCAGAAGAGCAGGTAGATGGGGAAAGCTAGTCAGAAACACGTGATGAGGTTTGTCGAATCCAAAACATGTAAAAGATCAACAGCAGTGAAACCCGACCTTCGGTGATCAGCAAGCCATGTCCAGGGACCTGCAGAAGAGCAGGTAGATGGGGAAAGCTAGTCAGAAACACGTGATGAGGTTTGTCGAATCCAAAACATGGTGAGATTTCAAACTACTGTTCAATACGAAAAACAATACATGTATGCAAAAACATTAAAGGAAAATCTAAGTACTATATAAATTAATATCTGTTCTGACAAAACAGCAATTAATTGATAGTGATTGCTTCTTGAGTAAATAACAGGAAGAACATGCACGCCTAATGACTTGCCACGAAGTCGGATCACGGATCATCAGCCATGTAAGAAGCCTTCGGTCGTGAGAACTTTGCTTCTGTATCTCAGTTGTTGGTCGTTCATGGCAAAATCTAAAATCCAGAAGTTTCTGTAGAGAAAACATCGGAAGAACATCTTTAGCATAATCTTTGATAAGCAAGGCATTTTCTTGACAGAAGTCATCTGATCTGGATGGGCCAATAGGAAAACGGCAGCACTTAAGTTCGCACGAAGTTCAATAATTTCAGAAATCTCCTGACTAAAAATGAAAGCACATGAAAATACACTGTAACTTGTAAGATAAGAAAACATTCCGAATAATATGAGAAAAATAATAAATATGTACAAGCCCCGTTTTTTAATTTATCACGTTCGGCTGGGATCGAACGCTTGAATAGTAAATGTGCCAGTTCAAAGATAGTTAATGCCATACTTGAAGGTGCTATGTCTAATTCTAAGAGACTATGCTAAGAAAGGACGTTTTTAGAACCTAATATGTGTTATATACGACACAAGCTTGTACTTTATGGCTACTATCTTCGAGTGTCAGAAGAATAATTGCTAATACAGTAGTAAATTACTGTTTTCAGTTTCTGTTGGGGAACTTTGTTCCTTTGTAGATTCTGGAACCAGTTTGCCCAGAATCTGGCTCCTGGCTGCTTGAGGCTGTTAAACGCTGTGCGTGGACATAAGAACCTAAAATGATCTGGATGACCTTCCTCCCTACATTCACAGTTGCCATCCTCTCTTAGGCCAAAGCGGCAGAGGTATGAGGGGAAGGGCCCATGACCAGTGAGGAAATACGTCAGTGGTTAGGGAAGCTTACTGTGGTACCGAAGGGCCCAGCTTCGAATCCCGAAGAAGGCATGGATACTGCCGTAAAGGCAGTAAATGTATACTGCCTTTACGATATGAGGGCACTGTATATATATGCCGAGCCGAAAGTCTTCTCAAGAGGTTGATGGTAAAAGAAGAGGAATGGATGACCCTCGGACCCATCCCCCCGGAGGCTCTCCATCAAAATTGGACGGCCTGTCACCTTCATGGTTGTGAAGGCTCTTGCTAACGACAACTGCAGTCTTGCATTCCTTTCCGCAATAAATTTCGTGGGTTTGTTTCGATGTTACTGTCAGACAAGTGAGAGAAGTCCCGACAACAACAAGAGAAAATTTCCCAAATGGGACAGAACTTTTAAAATAATAACATCCTAGTTCATATTTTCATATTTATTGAACCTTTCTTTGATGTATAAAAAATACATAGCTCTGTAGATAAATAATTATAAACTTCTTTATTTCTTATAACAGCTTGACACTTGGTGGCATTTAGATCCTGTTAAAGTTTGTAGCCTTCGAGAGAAATTACTAGAAATTATCTTCATCACGGATTGTAGTTGCTCATCGATCAATCGAGTTCTTTTCTTATTTATTTGCGCAATCTTCTTCTCCTTGCCACGATGAATTTCGTGGGATTGTTCAGATTTTGTTGTGTGACAAGTGATATAAGTCAAAGCAACCTCCCCCCCCCCATACACAAGAGAAACTTAAAGCGCTATGACAATAGTACTTCTTACCAGCATACATTCTCCTATGAAAGAATAGGTCATTTCGTCCATCAAATTGATATGAGTACCGGTATTTATTTAATTTTTATATAATATTGCAAAAATTATCAAACTCTAATAGTCTTGGATTATTAAAAAGAAACATAATTCTCATCTATTAACCTAATGACTCATGCTAATAAACAAATAAATTAATTTTAATGAACTGTATGTTAAAAATATAAGTAACTTGTTAGTAACACAGGCTAAAGAAATTTCTTTCGAAGAAGACAAAAAACAAAGTGGTGTGCAGAACATTCTATCTTATAAAAGCTGCGAAGACTTGAAAAAAATAGAGAAACGCTGGCTTATAGAATTATTTTACCTACAATTTTATCGTTTAGAAATTCTAAAAACAGATATTTGAAATGATTCTTTGAAAAATTGTACGCAGCAATTTATAGGAAATTAATTATCCTTCAGGTTCTAAAACCCGTAAAAAGGACCAAAACGTTAATTGTTTCTTCAAGGTTTTATGTATCTATGTATATGATGAGAGGATGAATAAATCTGAAACAACGGCAACTCTTTCGGTTGAATTTTCTACATTCTTTGCTTTAACTTACTTACAAATCTCACGCGAAACTAAGTTTATCAAGAAATTCAACAAAGAGATGAACAAGAACTCTCGAACATTGAGTTCTCGGCAAATAACAACTTGTCAAAACGCCGTCGCAAACAAAACGACTTCTCCAAAATTGTGTGGGAACAATGCAATCATAAACTACGAAACGAACAGAGGGGTTTTCGTTTATTATCATTTTTAACAAATCCCTAACGCGCTGCCGTACTACCAGTTCCAATTCAAACACTAATAAATAATTCCCGAGCGCTCTTTCACAGAAACGCTAACGAACGAACATTCTAGAGCAATTACTTAATTGGTACCGATACAAAAGTTTTCTTCTTCCAAAACCCAAAATTTCGCCACTTTCTTGGAGTGGTTTTGGACAGACAATGCCAAGACTCCCCTGAATTAATGACCGATGCAAGAAATTAACGAATTCTTCGTTAATTAACTCGTCATAATTATAGAAAATCAATTTATCTCTCGCATTGTCTCCCCCTATCCCTGCTCTCCCCCTTCCATTTTCGGGCGCCCTTTTGTGTCTATGTATCCCCGGTTTTAGTAATTAGAAGAATTGGTGGAACTTGGTCGCACCGTGGGATTAATGTTTTGTTATGAAAAGGTGTGTTTCCAGCAATTCGCCTTGGTTTAGAACTCTGGATTTAAGTTTGGGTAAAAAAAGAAATTGTTCATCTTTGTAGTTTTCTTGAAGACGATTTTCTTGTCTTCTAATTAAGGAAAGTTGCAAAAAGAGCACGTTTAATAGGGTTTCAAATCTAACTTTTTTTTCCCTCCCTTCTTTTTCATTCAGTTCTAGTAAGACGAAAACTAAGGAAAACTTTCTTTGAGGAGAATAATACTCAAAAGAAGAAATTAAGCAATGATTTTGCAATTAGGAATTAGAAGTAATTATTTTTAAAATAAATTTTTCTCAGAAATTTAGAAAACAGCAATGTTTAAATTGATTACATTGTATGCAGATTTTTTTCGCTTCTTTTCTTGCAAAAAAACTGTTATTAAAAGCATACATCCTCAGTCTATTTGTCTTATCAATACGGTTGTAAAGTTTGACCGAATTTTTCAAAGCGGGAAATTTGTAAAAAACATTACAGAACAGAACCTCACATCTTCCACTTAAATAACATGACGTTTTTAATCCCTCATTTCAAGGATGTTAAATTTTTTGTCTGATGTTTATGGCAAAGCAAAAGACGGCTATCTGCCTATGGGAAGGGATGCCTTAGTGGAGGATTGTATAAGGAAAATGCTTCAATAATTGAGCATTTTTACAGAAACTTTATTATTATTTTCTACTTCTGTTATTCAGGAAATAAATGTATCTTATATTACAAATATATTTTATAATAAATACCATTTTCAAGTTATGGGTGTATCGTAAAGATGTAAATTATATTTCGAAAATAAGATATTACTTAGATATCCGAACAGTAAAAGTATTTGTCAGCGAAGAACATGGCTGAATAACAGCAGTTCATCACGAGTTTGTGATAATGATAAGTACACAGAAAATTATGGAATCGTACAGTTTATGCTAATATCCGACCGTGCCATGCTATTGATAGAGTGTATTAGGAAAGCTTATACACTGTAGCTGTCGGTATGAAAAAACACATCGCACGCTTTTTATTTCGCATGCAGATATTAACATTTCGAAGAACTTAAGTTAAACCTCGGAAACTTGATATACTGCGGATGGCAGTGTGAACAAGACAGTAAATATTTTTATATAGGTGGTTATTTTAATATAGATTAGGTTATTTTAATATAGCAAAGCACACGAAGGTTATTTGTCTCAGGGGTGAGATGCTTTCCTGAAGGACTTTCTGAGAGAAACTGGCTCGTATTCATGTTGCGGAGGGGACACAAGAAGCTTGCATTTATTTTTTTAATTTCATTTCATTTATCATTCATATAAACCTAATATTCGCTCAGTATGTCAGGACTGAGTATTCGGTGCATATTCTTGGCAAACATCTTCGTGAAAGTAACTGAGTCCTGATCTTGAACAGGGAGCTGAATGCAGCTTTGTTCTGTGGTAGGATATTGTGATTAAGTGGTAGAAGAACTGCACTTTAAAGGGATTTAAAATCCTCTTTCCTTAAACCACAATTATTTACAGCCACTTCCCAACTCGGGAGGGATACAGAAAATAAAGACCGCACTTGGGTCTAAAATGAACAATCAAATTAATTGAAACTAAGGCTAAATAGAAATTAAGTAGCTGTTCCTCACAGAGTTATAACGCGAGGTTGGCCACTAAACTAAATGGGGCGTAGCAAGATTTAACTAATACTGACGCACTTAGAATTACTTCAATAAGTAATCACTTAACAGCGCTACGGCTTAGAATTTAAATACTAGCTAGTCAGGCGAACGTCGAATAGAGTAACAGTGGTCTGAGACTAAAAGCTCTCTCACACTGAAAGGTTTCTACCTTTCGTTTAAATAGAACTTGGCTCCACTTCAAATTAGCATAAAACTGAAACGCGCGCTTATTCTAACGGGAAGTTGAAATGAGAACAGATAGAAAGAGTCAAATTAAAATAAAACTTTGTTAGTTTAACTAAAACCTTACAAATAAACCATTCATGCATTCAGCCCGTTCTCTAAAAACATTCATGCATTCAGCCCGTTCACAAAAAACATTAATGTATTCAGCCGGTGCACCATTAATGCATTCAGCTCAAAAACCATTCATGCATTCAGCCCGTTCGCCTGGAAACGAAATCAAGTCGATCTACCGGTATTCAAAGTTCTTAGCCACTTCGCCACTTGTGGGGATCTGTCAGAGGGTAGAGATGCTCCAGTGGAGGACCTTCTAAGGATTACCGACTCATACAAAAAAAATCCCGAAAATGCTCATGTAGTCAATCCTTTCAACAAGGTTTGAACGCAGGTTAAATTACGCAATGTTCATTAGGCTTAGCAGGGCACCACTCCTTGTTTGTAGAAAATGCAAATTAGAGTTTCAGAAAATTGAAGAGCCTTATGTACGTTTGGAAAGAGGTCGCAAGTATTATTTATATGATTACAAAAATAATAAAACGCTTTTTGAGTTGAAACATATGTTTCAAGCAAGTTAATAATTATGTCGCATTTTACAATAGATTTGGTTATTTATAATAAATATAAGTAAGTAACTGTAGTTGCTCTTACCCTGTATTCCGAAAAATACATTTCACTGGTAAATATATTTTAAGTTTTTATACAGGTGTCCCTACTATAACACTGCAGGATAGGTTCCTAGGAAATACGAAGGTAAAAAATAGTTATCGAAATGCAAGTTGGTGATTTTCGCTACATTTTTTTTTTTTTTTTTTTTTTTTTTTTTTTTTTTTTTTTTTTTTTTTTTTTTTTTGAAAATTAGACCCAAACTATCAATATTTGTTGTAATTCGGCAAAAAAAGTACAAAAATTTGTTTTTAAAATTTCCAGTGACAAAGCAAATGCAAAAGTACAAACAAACAATAAAACGTGTACATAAAAGAGACGGAAATAATTGCTTCAAAAGTTCTGCAGCGCGCCAGTTCAGAGTTCTAGCGCCGTTTCAGAGTCGCCAAGAAGTGACGCATATCGACGGATGTAGTCTCTGATCATTGGATCTGCTGAATTACAGAGAGGACAGACAGGGTTCGAAAAGATTCTAATGCGATGGAGGTGCTGTGCCAGGCAGTCATGTCCAATCAGGAGTCGGAACTGGGCAACAAAGGAAAAATATCTCAGAATGTTTTCTTAAATAAGAATTTTAATTAATAAATAAGGATTATGTGATACATTTAATAAAGGGAACACATTTTTCCACGAAGTTCCTGCAATTTTTTTAATGTGTTCATCTCCGCATGTACACGGCGATCTGTTTTCATTCAAAAAAAATTAGATAATTGCATAAATTCGGTATTGCGCATCATCTCTCTACCAAACGCATTTCATAATTGTTTCGTGCATTGATTTTGTGGCGAAATGCTTCAAACCTACAGAACTCTTTCCGAAGTTTCTTTTATTGTTCGTAATTCTACAAGCGATGTTTCAAAACTGAGCTGAAGGCAAGAAATATCACTATTTGTCTTTAGAAGCCGTTGCAACTTGGAATAAAACAAAAAGAAAGCAAGCGAAAATGGCAACGCTGTTTGACTGAACGTTTCTTAGGAACCTGATTACCTGAAGAAGGTTCGTTAGCATGCTTGCTAGAATTTGGTATATTCTGAAAATTTGGCCACTTCTACTAATGTGGCTGCGATAATACTTAACCACTAATACGAGTTTTTTTGCCACTAATGTAAGGAAAATTATATGGAGATAAAAGCTAACCTAAAGCAATTATTTAATTAAGTTTAAACTGGATCATCAGATACGGTTTGTTTTCGGAAGTTGCAACTAAACTTATTTGTAGTGGCATTCAATAAGATCTGAGGTACGTCCATCATTGCAGCGAGTCGCTAACGCATAATTGAGTTTGCTGCTGCATCTGAAAACAACATTGCCTCAGCAGTAATTCTCACAAATACTGCAATATTTGGAATTGTTCAGGATTACTATATATAGAATATAATTTAAAAAACTGTAGTCACTTTTGTTAAAAAAACCATACAGTTGTATAATTTCTTTTTAAAACTGGAAATGATATTAAAAAACAGGAAAAAAAATGTTTCTGAGAGCAGTGACATAGCTATAAATATTTTACCGCCCTAGGCAGCCCCTAATTCTACAGCCTGGGGAGATCCCTGAATTTGCCCCCCCCCCTCTTGTAGTTACTTCTCAGTCGATGAAACATTGTACATTAATTTCACATTACGAAAAAATACACCGGAAACAAGAAAATAGTGCAGTACGCTTGTTACTGTACAAAACTTTCTGAGCGACAGGTAAAATCTGAAACCTCTCAGATTTTTTTTTTTTGTTCTTTTTTGTTTTTTAAATTTTATTTTTCCTAAAAAAAGAAATTAACTGAAACACATACAAGAACTTCATACACCTTTCCAAAACAGCTGAATGATCAGTAAAATTTAAATATTTCATTGAATAATGTCAATGAATTGATTTCATTTATATGCAATGAAAAACAATTTCACACCTTGTATTGTTTTGCTTCTAATCTTGCCCGACTTCAAATATAATTCTCAATAATAACACTTGTCTGCTAATTATTAGCTACAGATGAAAACACGGTAAAAAGACCCACTCTTTTTCATATTCGAATAAGGACATGTCGTGCCATCTATCGGAAGACTTTGCATATTTTCTCTAACAGTCCTGTAACATTTATTAGACAACTATTGATTAATTGGCGAGTAATTCTAAATCATGCTAAAATCTGAGAGGATTTAAAAGAACATACGGAAGCAGAAGTAATCGACACTACAATTAACAGAAAAAATATTACTAACAATCTGTCTAAGAATACAAAGAGGTTGATTCAGGTTAAAAATAACGGCATGTGATTTCGTAAATTAAATCAGTACATAAAACAAAAAGAACACATTTTAAATAATGGGAATAATAAAATAAGTAAAAAAAATCTGAAAGGGTTCAGATTTTAAATTACATCCAAAGGGACTTTTTTTTAACGTTTCATGTGTTACCTTTATTTATTAAATAGCATGTTCTACGGAATCAAACCGTAAAATTCATTTCAACAGCAATATCGCAAAATAATTTTGAAATGAGCATATCTTTAGAATTTCCGATGCACAGTCTCACGCGCTGGAGATTAATCTTTTTTTTTTTTCTTCTTTTCCGTACAGTGTTGCCATTGCTCGCTTTGAAATTGTTGAGTTTGTTCATCAAAAATTAGTTGAAGTGTTATAAAATATGAAATCGATAATAAAACAAATTTTAAGAAACATTATTAAAATTTTGATGACTCTAGGCACGTTTGTTTTATCACAATGCGAGAAACATCCATACATTCATGCAGATTCTTCATTATTTAATTTCTTTAAATATAATGCGTGGCCATAATGTTTGGTGGCAACAATTTGAAAAGTGATTCGCCTTTTATAGTTTTCAACGCAAAATGCCAAAATGAAATTAATAGTCCTTCAAGGCAAATTGCCCCTTTGGGCTAAAAAAAATAACGAAACTAAGTCAGAAGGGTATTACAGAATAATACTTACAAGAGAACTTTGGGAATACTTGAATTCCAATTAGTGTAAAAAAGTCCGTTAGAACTTTTTATAATTCATTGTACAATGGTTTTATATTCTTAATAATTAGTATTAAATCATGTCCTGTTATGAATAAAACTAATTCTCGAATCTCTGATATTGCTTGTTATTACTCTGTTACCTCACGAAATTTATTTATTTATTTTTATTTTTATTTTTATTTTTATTTTTATTTATTTATTTGCATTTTTTAGTCAGACTTTTGTTGTACGATGATAATGATTTATAACAATAGTATTCTTATCATTCTGCAATAAATAAATTTAGACATTTTTAGACAAAGTCCGCAAAGTCCGTGTAATTCGAAAGCCAGTTATCCGTCTGTAGTTATTAGGAGTTGACTATAAAGTTTCATTAATATCAGCATATTCATGTTATAAGGTGATTCTCCCGCCTTCTTCGCATGCCTTCGTAGCGTAGTGATCAGCACACTCGACGGCTATTCGAGAGGTCCGTGGTTCGATTCTCGGCAAAGACATTGCACATTTTTCCTTCTTCTGCTTTCAAAAATATCCTAATGACCCTACAAATGGCGCTCGAACTAAAAGGTGGTGGATTAAAACACCTCAGCTCAGTTGCTGTTGTTTTAAGCTAACTGTACGTTTACTTAGCGCTGTTATTGATTGTAGCGAATTCGCTGTGAGATTAACTTTCTCTGTTTTGAATTGAGTTCTGTTTAACGTTTGAGATATTGTGATACTGTACGAATATCTCTGAGGAAATATTTCAGTATTTTGTTTTATTTTTTGTGAAATGAATAAATTTTGTTAACTTTTTAACGACTTGTGCATTCAATCCATTACAAACCCATACGCACTCAACAGTAATTTCTTCGCCATGTGCGAGTTCTCGAATGACGACTTCGCGTAACTCCCTGGCATTTTATCTGTTTTTTACGCTGAATATGTGGCGATCGGCGTTCTGTGATTCGTATCTTGCCTCTTATATGCCAATTTTCTGCGTGCTGCCAGATTTATGTTTCGTTGGCCGGTTTTCAGAACGCTTTTTTGTGTATGCATTACACGTCCATTTTTGGACATATCGGTACTGTTCCAGTGTTATTTAGGGTTTTCGCATGCGCTGAACATTTTGCGACGCGGAAAAAGTTAGCGTTGCTATTTGATATTTTCGATTTTCTGTAACTATAACAGTAACCGTGAGCGCCCCTGTGTTACCATTCACAGACTCTCGAGCGTATACCTCCGAATAACTACATTTGGAATCTCATCTCGATCGGTTAACCAGAATGGACGCTAGAAGTGCAGATATTGGCAAAGTTTTTCTATGACAATCCTGTATTCCACTCTGTTACCCTGCTCGGTGAGCTTAGTTTTCTTACTCTTATATATTGGTAAATTAAAAGTGACTGAATTATGTTGTTCTTATGTTTCGGTTAAGTTTTTTATGTCTTTAGTTAATCTGCATGCAATAGTTGTAGAATTAGCAACAATTTAAAGGTTTAAGTGGCGTTGTAAGCCTAATGAGGCTGCCATTTATATACATTTGAAACACTTAACAGAATAATGAATTGCGTCAGCTGTTTTTCGCGCTTTAAAATTTTACAGAGAGCAGCTTCTTTTAGGAGTTTCTGACCCCGCCATTATGGGTGGACGATCACCTGCTCCTCGTCAGTAATAATTTTACAAACCACACCCGACCATTTACACTGCCGCACATAGAATATAACAGGGTAGAACATTTTGAACACACGTTAAAATGCTTTGTTCTGCTATTGGACACTTTGAACCTTGTCGCATACTTTTTCCAAGAACTATAAAATTTCTGTTTCTTCAGAGCAGTTTGAATTCTACTTTCTTTAGTAGGAACACCGTTTGGTCATCTTTAGAATTCAATTAGATCACGCATAAAAGATAATGTTAAGATTTCAGTAAGTTTGCATTTTTCAATTTTTTGAGCTGTTATTTCAAATAGGTTTTCAATTTTTAGCTGTTTAAAGCTCAGATTTAACGTTTTTATTTCTAGAAATCTCTAAGTACAGTTTTTTGTTTTCTTGATATTAAAAGTTTAGTTTAACATAATCGGGGACCTCCCAAATTTAGTTTGTTTAATTGACTATTAGTTTTGCTCTTTATTTATGCTTGATTTTGAATATCGGATAAACATATACTGGTTTTAAACGAATTAGTTTTTTTGAATTCTAATGTACATAATGTAAAGTTCTATGCTTTTATTTGCCATTTTGGCGCTACCTAATGTTTTATTCTTTTTTTCCAATAGTTTCGAAAATGTGTAGGGA